>JASDQU010011382.1:52090-65507 GCA_032191745.1 Picea mariana | reverse complement strand
TTTTTATATAATAACGAGTATCAAACATCTCTAAAGATGAACCCATTTGAAGCGTTGTATGAAAAAAATGCAACATGATAGTGAGATAGGACAACCTGGCCGAAAAAGCGATTGTCGAAGCATATATGTTCAAATAAATGGAAGAGTAGATGGTCAGAATAAAATAAAATTTAAAGGCTACATAGGACAAGCATAAATGTTATGGTAACAAAGGAAGAATACATAGGGAATTTCAATTGGGTGATCATGTATTTTTGAAGGTCAAAGCTAAGAAAAGTTCGCTAAAATTGGGAATCTTCTCGAAATTGGAAGCAGCCTATTGTGGGCCATTTGATATTCTAGAAATACTGAGTCTTGTTGCATACATGCTAGCTTTTTCTGCACCCATGTGCATACATAATTTTTTGCATGTGTCTTTGCTTAAAAAGTATGTGCCTAATCCTAACCATATAATTGATTGGACTGTGATATAGGTGGATCACGAGTGTCAAAGGAAAATTCCAGGTCCAACTAATGTGCATATTGGAAAGGAATATAAAAGTTCTTCAGAGTTGAGCCATCAACCTAGTAAAGGTTCGATGGACCCGTTGCATCCTTGAAGATGCTACATGGGAATATGAGGATGCCATACATGAGGAGTACCCATATTGTTTTGAACATTTTAAGAAAATTTGATTGTACATTACTATATGATGCATTGAGGACAATGCAAAAATAAGGTGGAGCGGAATGTGATACCCCAGTTTCACCCCCAAGTTGTAAATTGCATGTGTACATATGTTATATAGATTGGTGAGCTAGTAGGTCAAATGACATGTTACAATGGTTGACCCGACCTCAGTCAATTAGGTAAAATACTTTGTCGACTTGTCCATACAGTCGATGGACATGTTACATTGGTCGACTACCTAATTAAGTCAACTTCCTTGATGGTGTAGTTTAGACCAAAGTGCATGTAATTTTTTCGAGTGGTAGAGCCTAGCTATGTAAGTGTACATAAAATCGCATTAATAAAATACATCATGCTTTCATAACAAGTAAGATAAAGGCATATGGGGGGATATGACTCCACAAGAGGGAAAGGTGAAGGGGATAAACCAATAGATGTTTCCTAAGACAAAGGAATAGCTTTATTCTAACCTAAAGTCACTTTATGGGAATATATCCCAAGGTCATAAAGGTATGTTGTATTACCTAAGTCATAAAGGCATGATATAATCCTAAATTCATAACTTTATGTACTTCATCCTAAGTTTACAAAGTGATGGGATGAGTTCCCAAGTGATGGGAGAGAAGTTCTTTTGATGTAACTTGTCAAAAGGGTAACATGCATATATAATCCTTATTTTCCAATGGAAAGGGGATGATTCTTGTTACATTTCCGGAGACTGGAGTTGGGTGTGAACCTGGAGAGACACTAAAACCATGTATGCTAGTAAACCTTGTGAATCCTAGGGGGGTTTCTATTAGAAATCATCCTTGGGTTTCCTTGGGGAAGGATGGATCCCTAGAGCGAGAATTAAGTGGATAGGCTTTCCTAGTGTATGAGACATGGAGGGTTCCTAGAGGCTCCATTGGTTTAGTTAGATCCCTAGAAGGGAAGTGAGATAGCTTGAGGGATTAGTATGTAGAGAAGGGGGTACACTTCCTTTGGTTGTACATGTTGAGGGGAATGTGAGTTGATGGTTGGAATTGTTGTTAGAGTTTTGCACCTTGTTCTAAACACTTACTTGTATTAATTATGAGACCTAGTTGGCTTAGGTAGCCTTTTTTCCCTGGTGGATTCATAGCCCTAGCTTGAGGTTGACCTATTGTTGAGAGAGATAGAGAAACCTTGTATATGGCTGAGTGGAACGTCTAAGGTCTATATTTAATTGGTGTTTTCATAGAATATAAGTGTTCTTGTTATGATATTTTTATGAGGTTTATGATTTGTCTTTTTATGTGCTTAATTTTTGTTAATGTGCACATTTATATTTCGATATATTATTATGCATAAGTTATGCATGGTATTGCTTGTTATTAGGCTTGCATACTTATATCATATGCAGTGAATAATTATTATATGGTATAGGAATAGTTAATTATGGAAATGTGAGCGAGGTTGAGCAAAGGTTTGAAAAGTACAACATGTATATATTTAGAACGATAGTAACATGGCTCAGATAGGAGTCTAGGCTCATTACATGAAATCTCCCATAAAGAAGTATGACCAAACCTCTAAAGAGGAGAGCTAAGTAACCTCAATGAACTTGGTTGAATTATGAAGGAGAAGAGGTTCCATTGCAGAGGCAAGAGAATGGAAAAAATAGATAACTGCCACATAAATGCTTCAAAAAACAAGTGTTGGTGAGGAACTAGAACAAAGGATTCAAACAAAAGCAACCACCATCAGTCATCAAATGAGCAATGAGGCCTACATATGTTGAACAAGAAGTATGGAAAAAACTCTAAAGAGATCTAGGTAACCTGAAGCTCTCAATGCCATCAAAGATCCATGTAGAAATCCAAACAACAACTTTCAATCTTCTCAAACAAGATATTGATCATTTAAAATGAGACTCAAAAAGCATGATGAGATACTCATGTATAATCAACAAAAAAATCATAAAAGGAGTGTCCTTATGGACGTCAATCCATGTCCTCGAAGTGTATGGGTCACTAGATGTTGCAACCACTAGTCAAAATAGAAATTGGTGCTCGATGCAAGGCTCACTCTTTCACAAATCGTTGATGTCAAACAAAATGGTACACACCATTCTACTTTAACAAGACAATAGTCCAAAATTCTTTTTCTTTAAGTGGCTTAGATATATAGCCTCTCAAGAAAGGATTTCCAACTTCAAATGTTCAACTTCCAAATTGGTACCTATAAGCTACAAAAGGGGAAGTCGTCATATTAAAGTAGGTTAAAATCCAGTGAATCCTAACTTCTAATATGATTAAACTATTCCACTAGTCGTCATATTAAAGTAGGTTAAAACCCACTGAATCCTAACTTCTAATATGATTAAAGTATTCCACCCCTCCACACACATAGTATGTGTGATTGTTAAATATTTTATTCAAATTTTAATAAAATCTAGTTTTCTCCTTGTAGATTTAATTGTAATTTTCAAATAAATCTGAAAAACCCAGATATAGTTACTTTGAAAAAACAAATTTCAAACCTGGCAAAGAGATCTGAGAAATAACATTAACGTGAACCAAATCAGGATATAGGAAATTGTGCACAATGTAACTTTGAATTTCAGACCTAGGAGAAAGAGGAGTGAGAAATATCATATATGTGAATCAAAACAGGATATAAGAAAACTTACAATAAGAGAAAGTGAAGTATTGATGTTTTCAATAATTTAATTGTACATAATAGAATTAAGGCATTGTCTAACTGTTCTATAAAATATTTTTTTTTATAAAAATTAGAATTATAAATACTTTTAATAAATTATAAATAGTTTTCAATCTGATATCTCATTTTATAGAAAACATCATTTATATTTTTCAAAATAACTATTATAAAAATAAAATATGAATATTGAATTATCAAAACCATAAATAGTTTCAATTCAATAAATTATAAATAGTTTTCAATCTAATCCCTCATTTTATAGAAAACATCATTTATATTTTTCAAAATAACTATTATAGGAAAATAAAACATGAATACTGAATTATCAAAACGATAAATAGTTTCAATTCAGACCTTTCATTATTTTGGACAACCGATCACTAAAAACATATCAATTCATGTATTTCACCATTTGATTTAAATCAAAGGTGTTTTTTTTAAAGATGGTGCAAAAACCAAGAAAAAAATCCCCCATCTTAATCCATAATCCAATGAATGAAGAAATATCCTCTCACATCAACCCACAGTGTTAATGTTACAGGGTCGGCAGCAGTCGGCAAAATGGTGCAACAGACATATTGTCAGAATGCCTACACTCAAACCTTGATGTAATATATTTTTTTAGTCGGAAACCTTTCAAAATATCATCCTCAGCTACTCACCTAAAAATCTGTAATAAACACACTATTACCTACTCACCGAAAATAACTGTAATAAACACACCAGGTCCAATCAGATAAAGAACAATAATGTCATTGGCGCGGAGCGAAACCCAACTAACAAGTGGAACAAAGCAAAACCATTTTGCAGAAAAGGATCAAGAGCTACTTCTGGGCCTCCTGCCGTTGTGTGAGCAATCAGCCATTGAGTTCTCTCCATATATAGGTGAAATCCCTCTCCCTCCATTCATCATTCCTCTAAAGATGATGAGATCTTTCTCTTTTGTCACTTATATCTCTCTTATCTTTCTAAACTTTATTTTGATTGCAGATTTGGGCATCCATCATTTTTCTAAAGATGATGTGATTTTTCTCTTTTACCATTTATATATCTCTTTTATCTTTCTAAACTTTATTTTGATTGCAGATTTGGGCATCTAATGGATATGGAACAAAGTTAATTGTTGACTTTTGGATGAATCTAATTTACGAACTTTTGGATGAATCTAATTTACAATCAAGATAAAGATGCTCCTCTTATCCTGACTTCAATTGCATATTTGGGCATCCAATGGATATGGAACAAAGTTAATTATTGACTTTTGGATGAACCTAATTTACAATCAAGATAAAGATGCCCCTTTTATCCTGACTACAATTGCACATTTAGGCATCCAATGGATATGGAGCAAACTAAACTATTAACTTTTTCTTGATCACTGTTGACTTTGCTCAGTGCCCATAGAATGAACATAATTTGAAATCCAGATAAAGATGTCCCTCTTATCCTAACTCAAATTTCACTAATCAACTCATACTCTGCAGAGGTTCGATTAATAAAAAACAACAACTACAGCCCATAAGAAGCTCATGACATTAAAAAAATGCCATTGAAAATTCAAAATTGCAAATTGTGAAGATGATATATAGAGGATTGGGTTTAACTTGGGTGGCTGGGAGGAAAGATTGTTATTTTTTGGGATCCCATCAAAACTCAACACTAGTTAAGCAGGCTTGGACTAAAGTAGTACTGAGATGAGTAACCTTTCAAAATAGTCACAAAAACCAAGACAAAATAGCATACCAGCATTAATGAGCGAGATCCCATCAAAACTCAGCGGTAGTTAAACATGCTTGGACTAAAATAGTAATTGGATGAATAACCTCCCAAAATAATCAACAAAAGCAAAGACTTAATATGCAGACAGAAGCATAGAGAGCACATACAACTCAAAAGCAGTCTCTCTGCATGTGAGTGCATGTGCTCTCTATCTTCTGTCAGCAACATCAACGCCTTCTTCTGTTGTCCCAGTCCACCCTTTACGTTTTCCACTTAGAGATCAATTTGCCTCCTGAAACAAACAGAAAAACACAGTTAAGATGAGACGATGTAAACTATGCATGTAACAACCACACAGAGAATAATAATGTGATTGGCGCATGTAGAGGGAAACTTAATTTATAAGACTGAAACGAAGCGAAGCGACTGTGCAGAAAAAGGTCAAGAGCTGCTTCTGGAACTCTGCCCGTTGTATGAACAACCAGCAAATAAGCTCTGTATATATGGAAGGTGGGCGCACTTTCAGGACTCTCCCTCCCTTCATCAAGTAAGCTCTGTATATATGGAAGGTGGGCGCGCTTTCAGGACTCTCGCTCCCTTCATCAATTATCTAAAGATTGATGCGACAGAGATTCTTCTTTCTTCCGCCACTGTTTCAGGACTCTCCCTCCCTTCATCATTCCTCTCAAGATGATGTGACGGAGATTCTTCTTCTTCCCACTGTTCTGGCTGCCGACATAGCCTCCCTTTCCCAAAACAAACTAACAAGATTCAAATTTTAGCGATCAACTCCTAATTGGTGTACAGTTTTCTATTTTAAGTTTACTAACCAGATAAGATAAGCGACCCCCAAAAAAACTACAGTACACTTCTACGTTGAAACATTTTTAAGATTCAAATCCTAATTTGAAAGGGCATGGACAATCAATTATGTATATAGGCACAGTGAGAGTGATTCATCTAGGTATGGAATTTAGGTCAATTTGTCCATTAAATACGGCAGTAGTCTAAATGTTTTATTTTTGAGAGGTTTTCTAAGTGAGAGGTTTTCTGGGTGATGAATGATTGGATCTGCAAATTTGAGTGGCTAAGTTTGTATAATCCGAGTGCTTCAAAGTTTTTCATCACACTGAATCCATTTATACAATTTAAACAACAAAAAATAACTATTTTGTAGAAATTTACATAACCTGATTCCGACCCAAAAACTCAAAAGATATAACGTTTAACCAACACCTTAAATATAATCATTAAACGTTTTTTAAAAATTCATATAAACATCAAACTTCTTTGTTAAAACCGATAGAACGGACAATAGAATTGTCGAAACCCTTGAAGGGCTCTCTACTTTTGAAATTCCAACCCTGCTCCCTGGTCAAAGAGTACAAGCATGAAAAACAACATATACGAGGGGCAATGGAAAGTAGAAGGGTTGGATGCTGTCTGTAACGCAGAGTCTTATCTTGAGGGCCCAACTGCCCATCTTCTCGCATTCAGTCCCTGCTTGTTTGTTGAATTCAATCCTTTTTAGAAAGGACATGGACAATCAATTATATAGGCATGCCCACTGCGTGTGCCCCCACCGCTTGTCTGACAATACGAGCACAACCTATACGAGGGGAAATGGAAATTGAAAGGATTGGATGCTGTGTATAACGCAGAGCCGAGAGGGCCCCAACTGCCCGTCTTCTTGCAATCAGTCTCATCATTTTCTGTTGAACCATAGACTTCGGATTGTGAGTGAAGGGATCGCAGAGTCGCAGTGGAGCCGCTGGAGCAGAAATAAACAGAATATAATTTCCATAATCTGACAAGAAAAAGCAGCCGCTGAAATGAGTGGAGTGGAATAGCGCTTGGTAAGTGGCATATCCTATTAAAGAAACATTCCCCTCGGGATTGGAGGTAAAGTTGGACTAACACGTGTTGTTACCCCAGGATACAGAACTGTAATGATAACAAAGTCCATCGCGTACCAGTCTAGGTGCCGTGCACGAACTTCCTTTTCTGGCCTCAATGATTCCATTCCACGGCTGGATACGTGACATCTTTTGTCGCTTTAAACAAAACCCCCGACTGCCGAATACTACATCTTCCACCTACTCAAGACCAAATTGTACGATTCCCAAACTTCTTTCCAGATATAGGTAGCTGTTTGTAAGCTTGGGATAAGAGGACATCATACCGCCACATTATAATGGGTGGTTTTCATCGTATAGTTATATTATTTGGGTGGTTTTTTCTTATAATCTGATAAATATCTGATATTGTAAAATTGTAATTTCAGCATTTGTAAAATGTGATATTTTCGAAGTTTTAAATCTATGTAGATACTCAAAATTAGAATATAAATTGTTGTTTCAACAATTTTTTATCCAACAAAATTCCCTCTAATAATACCAGATATCAAACATAAATATTTATATAATATAGATACTAACAATCAACTCTTGTATCATATAAGGCATAAAGGAGAAAAAACACTACATAATAAATACATATCGTTTTATTGGAAAAATTATATGTAGGGACCAATCAACTCTTGTATCATATAAGACATAAAGGAGAAAAAACACTACATAATAAATACATATCGTTTTATTGGAAAAATTATATGTAGGGACTAGTCTATTGTTTTATTTTTTCAATTTTTTTTGGTAACTATCACTGAAATCCATCTATAAAATTGTTGGTGAAATCACAATTTTCTATTACTTAAATTACATTTTTGAATACATCAATAAGTTCAACACCCTAAAATAGCCCTAGAACAGTGAAATTGTACACAATTTCATCTATAAAATTGTTGGTGAAATCACAATTTTCTATTACTTAAATTACAATTTTGAATACATAAATAAATTCAACACCCTAAAATACCCCAAAAACATTAAGATTGTACAGAATTTCACACAAAATTGAAAAAAGAAATGCAAAATTGAATTATAACACCTTAGCAAATGAAAATTTCTCTGGTAATTAACTTAAAAATTTTGCTATATAATAAGAGACTCTTTTAAAAAAAAACTATCTCCTCCATTCCTACATACAATTTACTCAATTCATACAATTCATATCTTTAAAATTGAAGTTAGAGTTAGCTCCTATAAATTTACTTATATTAACACTAGCTATGGGACTAGATTTAGATTAATTTTACCTTCTTTCAATTTTTTTTGTTTACACAATTTATTTATCTTCCCAAACTTTTTTCCTTATAGGTTATTGTACTTTTTTTTAGTTGACACTAGCTCCTATAAATTTACTTATTTTGACACTAGCTACTAGCTATGGGGACTAGATCTGGATTAATTTGATCTCCTCTAAGTTTTTTTAAGAAGTAGCACAACTTTTTGGTCATCCCAAAAATACATAAATTATTGTACTTTTTAAAATTTTATCTTCT
This sequence comes from Picea mariana, assembly GCA_032191745.1. Classification (NCBI taxonomy): domain Eukaryota; kingdom Viridiplantae; phylum Streptophyta; class Pinopsida; order Pinales; family Pinaceae; genus Picea; species Picea mariana. The sequence continues at coordinate 57,033 of JASDQU010011382.1, read as the reverse complement.
TTCATATATATATTTTTTAAATATCATAACTTATTTACCATCTCAAAAATGTATAAATTATTGTACTTTTTTATAAGTTATTGTACATTTTTATTCACATTTACATATGTTGACACTAGCTATGGGGAGTATATCTGGATTAATTTTACTTCTCAATTTTTTAAGAAATAGCACAACTTTTTCACCATCCAAAAAAATCATAAATTATTGTATCTTTTTTAATTTTATTTTTTCTCAATTTTTCACCATTTCAAAAATTATAAATTATTGTACTTTTTCTATAGGTTATCGTACATTTTTACTGACATTTACATATGTTGACATTAGCTATGGGGAGTATATGGATTAATTTTACTTCTTCTCAGTTTTTTTTTTAAGAAGTAGCACAACTTTTTCACCATCCCCAAAATGTATAATTTATTGTATTTTTTCTAATTTTATTTTCTCTCAATTTTTTTAAAAGTAACACAACTTATTCACCATCCCAAAAAATCATAAATTATTGTACTTTTTCTATAAGTTATTATATTTTTTCTATTAACATTTTAAAAGATAGGATAATAACATTTTCTTGAATATGATACAAATTTTAGCACAACTTTTTCATCATCCCCAAAATGCATAAATTATTGTATTTTTTTTAATTTTATTTTCTCTCAATTTCTTTAAAAGTAACACAACTTATTCACCATCCCCAAAAATGCATAAATTATTGTACTTTTTCTATAAGTTATTATACTTTTCTATTAACATTTTAAAAGATAGGATAATAACATTTTCTTGAATATGATACAAATTTTAAAGATAATTTATGATATCATTGAAATATTTATTTTTAATTCTATTTTTGTTATTTTGATTTTTTTATAAATCGAATTATAACACAACTTATTTACCATTAAAAATAACACAACTTATTCACCATCTCAAAATGACATAAATTATTATATTTTTTTTTATAGGTTATTATTCTTTTCTACTGGCATTTTAAAAAATAGGATAATAACATTTTCTTGAATATGATACATATTTTAAAGATAATTTATGATGTCATCAAAATATTTATTTTTAATTATATTTTTGTTATTTTGAATTTTTTTAATAAATTGAATTGTAATATGATATTTTTTTATTTATAATAAAAAAATATTATATAAAAGATTTATGTACACATATTTATGAAGTCTCTTCTTAAAAATAATTGTCCACAATTACAATGATATGGTTTACCATTACAATGATATTTATATAGTATATTTTATATAAATATTTGTTTTAAATTTGTTTAATGTAGAGATCTGGATTATGTAGTTGTTTATGTTCTCATTAACATTTAGATAAGATTTTACAAAAGTGTTTATAGTAACATTGGATGTTCATTCAGTTTATATATATATATTATTTTTCTCAATTATAAATCAATTTTTTTTCTTTTAATTGTTTTTATATTTATTTTTCATTTTTTTAATTACTTTACATTTATTTTTATATTTTATTTTTATTTTTTATAAAAAAACAAAAAAAACACAAAATAATGTTATTTTATTTTTATTTTTATTTTTTATAAAAAAACAAAAAAAACACAAAATAATGTTAAAAGTATTAGGTTTTTTTATTTTCAACGTGATTGATCCTATTTATATCATAGAGTACCATGATTGAGACTCATGACTTGTTACTTGTATTAAAAATACCCCTATTATTACAGTTATTATTACAGTGTGGGCAAGTTGACTTGTTAGTTGATTTAGAAATACCCCTATTATTACAATGTATTATTACAATGGGCAAGTTGAGGGGTAATTTTTTTTTATAATGATATAGCATTTATTTAAGTATTTAATTTTTAATATTATGTTATTAAAGTTAATGTAGGCATGTACCTTATGATTTATAAATTTTTTTTATTAATTTTAATTTTTAAAATTTAAATTTAAAAATGGAACACTTATTTAAATATGTTTAGTAATATACTTATACTATATAATTTCATATGGAAAAAAATAAATAAAAAAAAAATCTATATTTTAGCAAATTTAGTAATTTTTTAGCATCTCAACAATTTGTGAAATGAAATACTATCATCTAAGTAACATAAATGACATATATAAGGGATGAACTTGTAGACTTGACACAATGAACATAAAAAATGCACTCACATGTGTAAGCAATGCACTGACACACATAAGTGATGCACCGAACATAAATGACACACAATTGATGCACTAACACAAATAAATGATGCATTAGTTTCTCATATATCACACACTCAAGCACATAAGAGACACACCTAATATAAACAATATTTTTCTTCATATAAGAAATGTACTCAAGCACATAAGAGATAGACTCACTCATATAAGAAACATATCTAATATAAGTGATGCACTCACATAAATGACACACTCATGAACATAAATGATGCACTAACATACACAACATAAATGAATTAATACTCACACATATAAGTGATGCATTCACATACATAATTCACATACATAAGCAATATGCATAATACTAGAAATAAACTCACAAAAATAAGAAATGCATGCATACACATCAAAATAATAAATTAATAAAAATATATAATGATTAAAATATATATAAATTCATAAAACATATCTAAAACCATCAAATATATATAAAAAAAATTACAATATACTAAATAATATAATATTATATAATATTCACTCATTATTAATTTCATATATTCGAAAACATTTTTATATTCATAAATATTCATTTCCAACAAAAATAATATTGAAGTTGTATTCAAATTTTTAAGCAATTACTATGAGAAGCATCTTTAAAAAGAAACGGAAGAGGATTTTCTTTACACGAGTATCATTTTTCTCCTATCTTAAAAAAAGTAAAAATGGATTATAAATATAAAATGGTTGAAAAACTAAATTTTTAATGGTTGAAAACTAAAATTTTCAAAGCCATATCCAATGTGTAGAATATATATTATTAATAAAAAGTCATAATATTTCATCACCATATTTATATTTATGTGAGTATTAAATTCAATATTTTTCTTTTTTAATATGTGAGTGGTGAATATTATTCATATTTTCTATTTTCTTTTTTAATTGTGAGTTCATTAAATTCAAAAACGTTTTTAGTATAACCATAAATATTGACTTCAAAAATGTTCTTAAACTTTTATTTAGGAAAATTGTGATGTATTAGAACGAAACATCTTTGGCAAACAGAAAAAACAAAAACAAAAAACTTTCTTTAGCAAAGTTTTAAAATTGTGATGTATTAGAACGAAACATCTTTGGCAAATAGAAAAAAAAAACAAAAAACTTTGAGCAACGTTTTTTTCCCTATCCAAAATAATTTATTATTACTTGTTTACATGTATAAAATGAATTCAAATTACGAATTTATGAAATAAGTATAAAAGTATCAAATATTTCACACATACACTTCAATATACATAAAACTCAATCTATTTCATCCATAATATTTCTATATGAATTATTATTTATATTATCTTCTTCAACTATCAATTCTATATATTCAAAAGCATTTTCATTATTATTTCATTTCAAAAAATGTTTTTGAAGTTATATTCACGTCACTATATTATCTTAATTATTTGAAGTCCAAAAATGATGTTTAGGTGTTTACACATCAAAATTAACCCTTTCAAGGTTATCATCCTATTTTAATTTGCTATGAATTTGATTTCATTTTGTATATGTCACCATATTAACATTTTAAGTTAAGAAGATCTATAAATTTATAATTATTGTCATTTTGTTGATATGTGTCTTTGACAACTATGACTCCCTAAAACATCATTAAATCAATGTTTTTGGGAGTTGTTAAACAAATGGGAAAGACCCATACTCTGCATTGAAATACATTTGGATTTTAGTATGGGTTAAATTGGAACGAAATTTTAAATGTTGATATAGAGATGCCTAAGTTATAGAAATGACATTCTTAACATCAATAAATCCAATAAGTCAATGCTAAAGTAGTTAAAAAAATGTAACCAACATCAATATATCAATTTTAGGGGGTAAATTTTGCAATGCAACTCGTCTCCCACATCTCTATAACTATACCCTATGGAAATCCTTGCCAACAATGTGGAGCAGTGTTTCTAGTAGTCTCGAGTTCAATCCCAACAATGGTGATGATTCATGGTCATAGTAACTTGACATCATTGACAAATCATCAATGTAATCAAGTTATTACAACCGTGAATCATCATCACTCTCCATCTTGAGCTCATGAACACCAAAAAACCTATTCGAAAGTGTCAATATGGCAATATAAAGGGCAACTTGTAGAAATGTGAGATATAGATTGCATAGTAAAATGCATAGAAAAATTTCACTTTCAACCAGAACTTCTTCATTGATTATGAAATGCAATTTAAAGAATATAGAATTCCTACCACACCTTTATTTACATAGTTGTTTGTACTTGCATCATTCTCTTTCTAAGTCAACAAGAGAATGATCAAGTATAAACTCTATAGTGAATGGCAATGCTTGTGTTCCATAAACATTCAAGAGACACCTAAGTTTGTACTTGGATCAATTATAATTGGAATTCTCATTTCATAATTGTAATTATGAAAAACATTCCCATTTCATAAAAATACCAACATAGTTTTTAGTCTTCATTCCATTTTACTTTCCCAAATCACAAATATTACCAAAATAATTCCCAACTAATTAATTGAGATACAATGTGCCCTTTAAATAAAGATAGACATTTAATTAAATAATTCCAAAAGAATTCCCTCATAAATGGTATAGATTTTCATTATCATTTTTTCATACCCATGAATAAACACAATAAAAAACATTTACCCAAACAACTAGGTTAGATTTACCTATTCATACCAACTTGCACATGTAGTTATATATTACAAGAAAGGTTGGTCAATTCTATCTCCTTAATAAAAAACCTCCTCT
>JASDQU010011382.1:19722-32538 GCA_032191745.1 Picea mariana | reverse complement strand
TTTTTATATAATAACGAGTATCAAACATCTCTAAAGATGAACCCATTTGAAGCGTTGTATGAAAAAAATGCAACATGATAGTGAGATAGGACAACCTGGCCGAAAAAGCGATTGTCGAAGCATATATGTTCAAATAAATGGAAGAGTAGATGGTCAGAATAAAATAAAATTTAAAGGCTACATAGGACAAGCATAAATGTTATGGTAACAAAGGAAGAATACATAGGGAATTTCAATTGGGTGATCATGTATTTTTGAAGGTCAAAGCTAAGAAAAGTTCGCTAAAATTGGGAATCTTCTCGAAATTGGAAGCAGCCTATTGTGGGCCATTTGATATTCTAGAAATACTGAGTCTTGTTGCATACATGCTAGCTTTTTCTGCACCCATGTGCATACATAATTTTTTGCATGTGTCTTTGCTTAAAAAGTATGTGCCTAATCCTAACCATATAATTGATTGGACTGTGATATAGGTGGATCACGAGTGTCAAAGGAAAATTCCAGGTCCAACTAATGTGCATATTGGAAAGGAATATAAAAGTTCTTCAGAGTTGAGCCATCAACCTAGTAAAGGTTCGATGGACCCGTTGCATCCTTGAAGATGCTACATGGGAATATGAGGATGCCATACATGAGGAGTACCCATATTGTTTTGAACATTTTAAGAAAATTTGATTGTACATTACTATATGATGCATTGAGGACAATGCAAAAATAAGGTGGAGCGGAATGTGATACCCCAGTTTCACCCCCAAGTTGTAAATTGCATGTGTACATATGTTATATAGATTGGTGAGCTAGTAGGTCAAATGACATGTTACAATGGTTGACCCGACCTCAGTCAATTAGGTAAAATACTTTGTCGACTTGTCCATACAGTCGATGGACATGTTACATTGGTCGACTACCTAATTAAGTCAACTTCCTTGATGGTGTAGTTTAGACCAAAGTGCATGTAATTTTTTCGAGTGGTAGAGCCTAGCTATGTAAGTGTACATAAAATCGCATTAATAAAATACATCATGCTTTCATAACAAGTAAGATAAAGGCATATGGGGGGATATGACTCCACAAGAGGGAAAGGTGAAGGGGATAAACCAATAGATGTTTCCTAAGACAAAGGAATAGCTTTATTCTAACCTAAAGTCACTTTATGGGAATATATCCCAAGGTCATAAAGGTATGTTGTATTACCTAAGTCATAAAGGCATGATATAATCCTAAATTCATAACTTTATGTACTTCATCCTAAGTTTACAAAGTGATGGGATGAGTTCCCAAGTGATGGGAGAGAAGTTCTTTTGATGTAACTTGTCAAAAGGGTAACATGCATATATAATCCTTATTTTCCAATGGAAAGGGGATGATTCTTGTTACATTTCCGGAGACTGGAGTTGGGTGTGAACCTGGAGAGACACTAAAACCATGTATGCTAGTAAACCTTGTGAATCCTAGGGGGGTTTCTATTAGAAATCATCCTTGGGTTTCCTTGGGGAAGGATGGATCCCTAGAGCGAGAATTAAGTGGATAGGCTTTCCTAGTGTATGAGACATGGAGGGTTCCTAGAGGCTCCATTGGTTTAGTTAGATCCCTAGAAGGGAAGTGAGATAGCTTGAGGGATTAGTATGTAGAGAAGGGGGTACACTTCCTTTGGTTGTACATGTTGAGGGGAATGTGAGTTGATGGTTGGAATTGTTGTTAGAGTTTTGCACCTTGTTCTAAACACTTACTTGTATTAATTATGAGACCTAGTTGGCTTAGGTAGCCTTTTTTCCCTGGTGGATTCATAGCCCTAGCTTGAGGTTGACCTATTGTTGAGAGAGATAGAGAAACCTTGTATATGGCTGAGTGGAACGTCTAAGGTCTATATTTAATTGGTGTTTTCATAGAATATAAGTGTTCTTGTTATGATATTTTTATGAGGTTTATGATTTGTCTTTTTATGTGCTTAATTTTTGTTAATGTGCACATTTATATTTCGATATATTATTATGCATAAGTTATGCATGGTATTGCTTGTTATTAGGCTTGCATACTTATATCATATGCAGTGAATAATTATTATATGGTATAGGAATAGTTAATTATGGAAATGTGAGCGAGGTTGAGCAAAGGTTTGAAAAGTACAACATGTATATATTTAGAACGATAGTAACATGGCTCAGATAGGAGTCTAGGCTCATTACATGAAATCTCCCATAAAGAAGTATGACCAAACCTCTAAAGAGGAGAGCTAAGTAACCTCAATGAACTTGGTTGAATTATGAAGGAGAAGAGGTTCCATTGCAGAGGCAAGAGAATGGAAAAAATAGATAACTGCCACATAAATGCTTCAAAAAACAAGTGTTGGTGAGGAACTAGAACAAAGGATTCAAACAAAAGCAACCACCATCAGTCATCAAATGAGCAATGAGGCCTACATATGTTGAACAAGAAGTATGGAAAAAACTCTAAAGAGATCTAGGTAACCTGAAGCTCTCAATGCCATCAAAGATCCATGTAGAAATCCAAACAACAACTTTCAATCTTCTCAAACAAGATATTGATCATTTAAAATGAGACTCAAAAAGCATGATGAGATACTCATGTATAATCAACAAAAAAATCATAAAAGGAGTGTCCTTATGGACGTCAATCCATGTCCTCGAAGTGTATGGGTCACTAGATGTTGCAACCACTAGTCAAAATAGAAATTGGTGCTCGATGCAAGGCTCACTCTTTCACAAATCGTTGATGTCAAACAAAATGGTACACACCATTCTACTTTAACAAGACAATAGTCCAAAATTCTTTTTCTTTAAGTGGCTTAGATATATAGCCTCTCAAGAAAGGATTTCCAACTTCAAATGTTCAACTTCCAAATTGGTACCTATAAGCTACAAAAGGGGAAGTCGTCATATTAAAGTAGGTTAAAATCCAGTGAATCCTAACTTCTAATATGATTAAACTATTCCACTAGTCGTCATATTAAAGTAGGTTAAAACCCACTGAATCCTAACTTCTAATATGATTAAAGTATTCCACCCCTCCACACACATAGTATGTGTGATTGTTAAATATTTTATTCAAATTTTAATAAAATCTAGTTTTCTCCTTGTAGATTTAATTGTAATTTTCAAATAAATCTGAAAAACCCAGATATAGTTACTTTGAAAAAACAAATTTCAAACCTGGCAAAGAGATCTGAGAAATAACATTAACGTGAACCAAATCAGGATATAGGAAATTGTGCACAATGTAACTTTGAATTTCAGACCTAGGAGAAAGAGGAGTGAGAAATATCATATATGTGAATCAAAACAGGATATAAGAAAACTTACAATAAGAGAAAGTGAAGTATTGATGTTTTCAATAATTTAATTGTACATAATAGAATTAAGGCATTGTCTAACTGTTCTATAAAATATTTTTTTTTATAAAAATTAGAATTATAAATACTTTTAATAAATTATAAATAGTTTTCAATCTGATATCTCATTTTATAGAAAACATCATTTATATTTTTCAAAATAACTATTATAAAAATAAAATATGAATATTGAATTATCAAAACCATAAATAGTTTCAATTCAATAAATTATAAATAGTTTTCAATCTAATCCCTCATTTTATAGAAAACATCATTTATATTTTTCAAAATAACTATTATAGGAAAATAAAACATGAATACTGAATTATCAAAACGATAAATAGTTTCAATTCAGACCTTTCATTATTTTGGACAACCGATCACTAAAAACATATCAATTCATGTATTTCACCATTTGATTTAAATCAAAGGTGTTTTTTTTAAAGATGGTGCAAAAACCAAGAAAAAAATCCCCCATCTTAATCCATAATCCAATGAATGAAGAAATATCCTCTCACATCAACCCACAGTGTTAATGTTACAGGGTCGGCAGCAGTCGGCAAAATGGTGCAACAGACATATTGTCAGAATGCCTACACTCAAACCTTGATGTAATATATTTTTTTAGTCGGAAACCTTTCAAAATATCATCCTCAGCTACTCACCTAAAAATCTGTAATAAACACACTATTACCTACTCACCGAAAATAACTGTAATAAACACACCAGGTCCAATCAGATAAAGAACAATAATGTCATTGGCGCGGAGCGAAACCCAACTAACAAGTGGAACAAAGCAAAACCATTTTGCAGAAAAGGATCAAGAGCTACTTCTGGGCCTCCTGCCGTTGTGTGAGCAATCAGCCATTGAGTTCTCTCCATATATAGGTGAAATCCCTCTCCCTCCATTCATCATTCCTCTAAAGATGATGAGATCTTTCTCTTTTGTCACTTATATCTCTCTTATCTTTCTAAACTTTATTTTGATTGCAGATTTGGGCATCCATCATTTTTCTAAAGATGATGTGATTTTTCTCTTTTACCATTTATATATCTCTTTTATCTTTCTAAACTTTATTTTGATTGCAGATTTGGGCATCTAATGGATATGGAACAAAGTTAATTGTTGACTTTTGGATGAATCTAATTTACGAACTTTTGGATGAATCTAATTTACAATCAAGATAAAGATGCTCCTCTTATCCTGACTTCAATTGCATATTTGGGCATCCAATGGATATGGAACAAAGTTAATTATTGACTTTTGGATGAACCTAATTTACAATCAAGATAAAGATGCCCCTTTTATCCTGACTACAATTGCACATTTAGGCATCCAATGGATATGGAGCAAACTAAACTATTAACTTTTTCTTGATCACTGTTGACTTTGCTCAGTGCCCATAGAATGAACATAATTTGAAATCCAGATAAAGATGTCCCTCTTATCCTAACTCAAATTTCACTAATCAACTCATACTCTGCAGAGGTTCGATTAATAAAAAACAACAACTACAGCCCATAAGAAGCTCATGACATTAAAAAAATGCCATTGAAAATTCAAAATTGCAAATTGTGAAGATGATATATAGAGGATTGGGTTTAACTTGGGTGGCTGGGAGGAAAGATTGTTATTTTTTGGGATCCCATCAAAACTCAACACTAGTTAAGCAGGCTTGGACTAAAGTAGTACTGAGATGAGTAACCTTTCAAAATAGTCACAAAAACCAAGACAAAATAGCATACCAGCATTAATGAGCGAGATCCCATCAAAACTCAGCGGTAGTTAAACATGCTTGGACTAAAATAGTAATTGGATGAATAACCTCCCAAAATAATCAACAAAAGCAAAGACTTAATATGCAGACAGAAGCATAGAGAGCACATACAACTCAAAAGCAGTCTCTCTGCATGTGAGTGCATGTGCTCTCTATCTTCTGTCAGCAACATCAACGCCTTCTTCTGTTGTCCCAGTCCACCCTTTACGTTTTCCACTTAGAGATCAATTTGCCTCCTGAAACAAACAGAAAAACACAGTTAAGATGAGACGATGTAAACTATGCATGTAACAACCACACAGAGAATAATAATGTGATTGGCGCATGTAGAGGGAAACTTAATTTATAAGACTGAAACGAAGCGAAGCGACTGTGCAGAAAAAGGTCAAGAGCTGCTTCTGGAACTCTGCCCGTTGTATGAACAACCAGCAAATAAGCTCTGTATATATGGAAGGTGGGCGCACTTTCAGGACTCTCCCTCCCTTCATCAAGTAAGCTCTGTATATATGGAAGGTGGGCGCGCTTTCAGGACTCTCGCTCCCTTCATCAATTATCTAAAGATTGATGCGACAGAGATTCTTCTTTCTTCCGCCACTGTTTCAGGACTCTCCCTCCCTTCATCATTCCTCTCAAGATGATGTGACGGAGATTCTTCTTCTTCCCACTGTTCTGGCTGCCGACATAGCCTCCCTTTCCCAAAACAAACTAACAAGATTCAAATTTTAGCGATCAACTCCTAATTGGTGTACAGTTTTCTATTTTAAGTTTACTAACCAGATAAGATAAGCGACCCCCAAAAAAACTACAGTACACTTCTACGTTGAAACATTTTTAAGATTCAAATCCTAATTTGAAAGGGCATGGACAATCAATTATGTATATAGGCACAGTGAGAGTGATTCATCTAGGTATGGAATTTAGGTCAATTTGTCCATTAAATACGGCAGTAGTCTAAATGTTTTATTTTTGAGAGGTTTTCTAAGTGAGAGGTTTTCTGGGTGATGAATGATTGGATCTGCAAATTTGAGTGGCTAAGTTTGTATAATCCGAGTGCTTCAAAGTTTTTCATCACACTGAATCCATTTATACAATTTAAACAACAAAAAATAACTATTTTGTAGAAATTTACATAACCTGATTCCGACCCAAAAACTCAAAAGATATAACGTTTAACCAACACCTTAAATATAATCATTAAACGTTTTTTAAAAATTCATATAAACATCAAACTTCTTTGTTAAAACCGATAGAACGGACAATAGAATTGTCGAAACCCTTGAAGGGCTCTCTACTTTTGAAATTCCAACCCTGCTCCCTGGTCAAAGAGTACAAGCATGAAAAACAACATATACGAGGGGCAATGGAAAGTAGAAGGGTTGGATGCTGTCTGTAACGCAGAGTCTTATCTTGAGGGCCCAACTGCCCATCTTCTCGCATTCAGTCCCTGCTTGTTTGTTGAATTCAATCCTTTTTAGAAAGGACATGGACAATCAATTATATAGGCATGCCCACTGCGTGTGCCCCCACCGCTTGTCTGACAATACGAGCACAACCTATACGAGGGGAAATGGAAATTGAAAGGATTGGATGCTGTGTATAACGCAGAGCCGAGAGGGCCCCAACTGCCCGTCTTCTTGCAATCAGTCTCATCATTTTCTGTTGAACCATAGACTTCGGATTGTGAGTGAAGGGATCGCAGAGTCGCAGTGGAGCCGCTGGAGCAGAAATAAACAGAATATAATTTCCATAATCTGACAAGAAAAAGCAGCCGCTGAAATGAGTGGAGTGGAATAGCGCTTGGTAAGTGGCATATCCTATTAAAGAAACATTCCCCTCGGGATTGGAGGTAAAGTTGGACTAACACGTGTTGTTACCCCAGGATACAGAACTGTAATGATAACAAAGTCCATCGCGTACCAGTCTAGGTGCCGTGCACGAACTTCCTTTTCTGGCCTCAATGATTCCATTCCACGGCTGGATACGTGACATCTTTTGTCGCTTTAAACAAAACCCCCGACTGCCGAATACTACATCTTCCACCTACTCAAGACCAAATTGTACGATTCCCAAACTTCTTTCCAGATATAGGTAGCTGTTTGTAAGCTTGGGATAAGAGGACATCATACCGCCACATTATAATGGGTGGTTTTCATCGTATAGTTATATTATTTGGGTGGTTTTTTCTTATAATCTGATAAATATCTGATATTGTAAAATTGTAATTTCAGCATTTGTAAAATGTGATATTTTCGAAGTTTTAAATCTATGTAGATACTCAAAATTAGAATATAAATTGTTGTTTCAACAATTTTTTATCCAACAAAATTCCCTCTAATAATACCAGATATCAAACATAAATATTTATATAATATAGATACTAACAATGAACTCTTGTATCATATAAGAGGCATAGAGGGGAAAAACACTACATAATAAATACATATCATTTTATTGGAAAAATTATATGTATGGACTAGTCTATTGTTCTATTTTTTCAATTTTTTTTTGGCAACTATCACTGAAATCTATCTATAAAATTGTTGGTGAAATCACAATTTTCTATTATTTAAATTACATTTTTGAATATATCAATAAGTTCAACACCCTAAAATAACCCTAAAACAGTGAGATTGTACACAATTTCATCTATAAAATTGTTGGTGAAATCACAATTTTCTATTACTTAAATTACAATTTTGAATACATAAATAAATTCAACACCCTAAAATACCCCAAGAACATTAAGATTGTACAGAATTTCACACAAAATTGAAAAAAGAAATGCAAAACTGAATTATAACACCTTAGCAAACGAAATTTTCTCTAGTAATTCACTTAAAAATTTTGCTATATAATAAGAGACTCTTTTAAAAAAAACTATCTCCTCCATTCCTACATACAATTTACTCAATTTTAAACTTGAAGTTAGAGTTAGCTCCTATAAATTTACTTATATTAACACTAGCTATGGGACTAGATTTAGATTAATTTTACCTTCTTTCAATTTTTTTTAGTTTACACAATTTATTTATCTTCCCAAACTTTTTTCCTTATAGGTTATTGTACTTTTTTTTACTGACACTAGCTCCTATAAATTTACTTATTTTGACACTAGCTACTAGCTATGGGGACTAGATCTGGATTAATTTGATCTCCTCTAAGTTTTTTTAAGAAGTAGCACAACTTTTTGGTCATCCCAAAAATACATAAATTATTGTACTTTTTTAAATTTTATCTTCTTTCATATATATTTTTTAAATATCACAACTTATTTACCATCTCAAAAATGTATAAATTAATGTACTTTTTTATAGGTTATTGTACATTTTTATTAGCATTTATATATGTTGACACTAGCTATGGGGAGTATATCTAGATTACTTTTACTTCTCAGTGTTTTAAGAAATAGCACAACTTTTTCACCATCCAAAAAAATTATAAATTATTGTATTTTTTTTATTTTTATTTTTTCTCAAATTTTCACCATCTCAAAAATGTATAAATTATTGTACTTTTTTTATAGGTTATCGTACATTTTTACTGACATTTACATATGCTGACATTAGCTATGGGGAGTATATGGATTAATTTTACTTCTTCTCAGTTTTTTTTAAGAAGTAGCACAACTTTTTCACCATCCCCAAAATGTATAATTTATTGTATTTTTTCTAATTTTATTTTCTCTCAATTTTTTTAAAAGTAACACAACTTATTCACCATCCCAAAAAATCATAAATTATTGTACTTTTTCTATAAGTTATTATACTTTTTCTACTAACATTTTAAAAGATAGGATAATAACATTTTCTTGAATATGATACAAATTTTAGCACAACTTTTTCATCATCCCCAAAATATAAATTATTGTATTTTTTCTAATTTTATTTTCTCTCAATTTCTTTAAAAGTAACACAACTTATTCACTATCCCCAAAAATGCATAAATTATTGTACTTTTTCTATAAGTTATTATACTTTTCTATTAACATTTTAAAAGATAGGATAATAACATTTTCTTGAATATGATACAAATTTTAAAGATAATTTATGATATCATTAAAATATTTATTTTTAATTCTATTTTTGTTATTTTGATTTTTTTATAACACAACTTATTCATCATCTCAAAATGACATAAATTATTATATTTTTTTATAGGTTATTATTCTTTTCTACTGGCATTTTAAAAAATAGGATAATAACATTTTCTTGAATATGATACATATTTTAAAGATAATTTATGATGTCATCAAATATTTATTTTTAATTATATTTTTGTTATTTTGAATTTTTTTAATAAATTGAATTGTAATATGATATTTTTTTATTTATAATAAAAAAATATTATATAAAAAATTTATGTACACATATTTATGAAGTCTCTTCTTAAAAATAATTGTCCACAATTACAATGATATGGTTTACCATTACAATGATATTTATATAGTATATTTTATATAAATATTTGTTTTAAAATATGTTTAATGTAGTGATCTGGATTATGTAGCTGTTTATATTCTCATTAACATTTAAATAAGATTTTACAAAAATGTTTATAGTAACATTGGATGTTCATTCAGTTTATATATATATATTATTTTTCTCAATTATAAATTAATTTTTTCTCTTTTAATTGCTTTTATATTTATTTTTTATTTTTTTAATTACTTTACATTTATTTTTATATTTTATTTTTATTTTTTATAAAAAAACATAAAAAACACAAAATAATGTTAAAAATATTAGGTTTTTTTATTTTCAACGTGATTGATCCTATTTATATCATAGAGTACCATGATTGAGACTCATGACTTGTTACTTTATTAAAAATACCCCTATTATTACAGTGTGGGCAAGTTGACTTATTAGTTGATTTAGAAATACCCCTATTATTACAATGGGCAAGTTGGGTAATTTTTTGGGTAATTTTTTTTTATAATGATATAGCATTTATTTAAGTATTTAATTTTTAATATTATGTTATTAAAGTTAATGTAAGCATGTACCTTATGATTTATAGTTTTTTTTAATTAATTTTAATTTTTAAAATTTGAATTTAAAAATAGAACATCTATTTAAATATGTTTAGTAATATACTTACACTATATAATTTCACATGAAAAAAAAAAAATCTATATTTTAACAAATTTAATAATTTTTTAGCATCTCAACAATTTGTGACATGAAATACTATCATCTAAGTGACATAAATGGCACATATAAGGGATGAACTTGTAGACTTGCACAAAGAACATAAAAAATGCACTCACATGTGTAAGCAATGCACTGACACACATAAGTGATGCACCGAACATAAATGTTGCACGAACACATATAAGTGATGCATTGACACACACAATTGATGCACTAACACAAATAAATGATGCATTAGTTTCTCATATATCACACACTCAAGCACATAAGAGACACACCTAATATAAACAATATTTTTCTTCATATAAGAAATGTACTCATGTACATAAGGAATAGACTCACTCATATAAGAAACATATCTAATATAAGTGATACACTCACATAAATGACACACTCATGAACATAAATGATGCACTAACATGCACAACATAAATGAATTAATACTCACACATATAAGTGATGCATTCACATACATAAACAATATGCATAATACTAAAAATAAACTCACAAAAATAAGAAATGCATGCATACACATCAAAATAATAAATTAATAAAAATATATAATGATTAAAAAATATATAAATTCATAAAACATATCTAAAACCATCAAATATATATAAAAAAAATTACAATATACTAGATAATATAATATTATATAATATTCACTCATTATTAATTTCATATATTCAAAAACATTTTTATATTCATAAATATTCATTTCCAACAAAAATAATATTGAAGTTGTATTCAAATTTTTAAGCAATTACTATGAGAAGCATCTTTAAAAAGAAACGGAAGAGGATTTTCTTTACACGAGTATCATTTTTCTCCTATCTTAAAAAAGTAAAAATGGATTATAACTATAAAATGGTTGTCCTATCTTAAAAAAGTAAAAATGGATTATAAATATAAAATGGTTGAAAAACTAAATTTTTAATGGTTGAAAACTAGAATTTTCAAAGCCATATCCAATGTGTAGAATATATGTTATTAATAAAAAGTCATAATATTTCATCACCATATTTATATTTATGTGAGTATTAAATTCAATATTTTTCTTTTTTAATATGTGAGTGGTGAATATTATTCATATTTTCTTTTTTAATTGTGAGTTCAATAAATTCAAAAACGTTTTTAGTATAATATTGACTTCAAAAATGTTCTTAAACTTTTATTTAGGAAAATTGTGATGTATTAGAACGAAACATCTTCGGCAAATAGAAAAAACAAAAACAAAAAACTTTCTTTAGCAGAGTTTTAAAATTGTGATGTATTAGAACGAAACATCTTTGGCAAATAGAAAAAAAAAAACAAAAAACTTTATTGAGTAACGTTTTTTTCCCTATCCAAAATAATTTATTATTACTTGTTTACATGTATAAAATGAATTCAAATTACGAATTTATGAAATAAGTATAAAAGTATCAAATATTTCACACATACACTTCAATATACATAAAACTCAATCTATTTCATCCATGATATTTCTATATGAATTATTATTTATATTATCTTCTTCAACTATCAATTCCATATATTCAAAAGCATTTTCATTATTATTTCATTTCAAAAAATGTTTTTGAAGTTATATTCACGTCACTATATTATCTTAATTATTTGAAGTCCAAAAATGATGTTTATATGATGTTGAGGTGTTTACACATCAAAATTAACCCTTTCAAGGTTATCATCCTATTTTAATTTGCTATGAATTTGATTTCATTTTGTATATGTCACCATATTAACATTTTAAGTTAAGAAGATCTATAAATTCATAATTATTGTCATTTTGTTGATATGTGTCTTTGACAACTATGACTCCCTAAAACATCATTAAATCAATGTTCCGGGAGTTGTTAAACAAATGGGAAAGACCCATACTCTGCATTGAAATACATTTGGATTTTAGTATGGGTTAAATTGTAACGACATTTCAAATGTTGATATAGAGATGCCTAAGTTATAGAAATGACATTCTTAACATCAATAAATCCAATAAGGCAATGCTAAAGTAGTTAAAAAAATGTAACCAATATCAATATATCAATTTTAGGGGGTAATTTTGCAATGCAACTCGTCTCCCACATCTCTATAATTACACCTTATGGAAATCCTTGCCAACAATGTGGAGTAGTGTTTCTAGTAGTCTTGAGTTCAATCCCAACAATGGTGATGATTCATGGTCATAGTAACTTGACATCATTGACAAATCATCAATGTAATCAAGTTATTACAACCGTGAATCATCATCACTGTCCATCGTGAGCTCATGAACACCAGAAAACCTATTCGAAAGTGTCAATATGGCAATATAAAGGGCAACTTGTAGAAATGTGAGATATAGATTGCATAGTAAAATGCATAGAAAAATTTCACTTTCAACCAGAACTTCTTCAGTGATTATGAAATGCAATTTAAAGAATATAGAATTCCTACCACACCTTTATTTACATAGTTGTTTGTACTTGCAACATTCTCTTTCTAAGTCAACAAGAGAATGATCAAGTATAAACTCTATAGTGAATGGCAGTGCTTG
>JASDQU010011381.1:99073-109311 GCA_032191745.1 Picea mariana | reverse complement strand
TACTTAGTTAACCACAATTATTTTCTTTAATTAATTTTACTTTGTAATCTTTAAGCATTTATCCAATTAGGGTCGTTACATACACCCACCCTTCAAGAAACTTCGTCCCGAAGTTAAGGTATCTGATGGTACAAAGGAAAAGAGCATGGTTCACACATTCACAACAAGTAACTGACATTATCAGTAAGTAAGTCAAGAAACCTCATACATACTAGTGTATATGTACAAGAAATGCATGTGTAGCTAGTACATGCAAATCTCGTGCATGTAGTAATAATCAAAACTGTCATCCTTTAATAATTTATGTATGCATTCAATCCAGTCAGCAAGACTAGTCTTTTATAAAAGACAACAATCAATTAATTGTGTGAGAAATCCTTTAATTACACTTATCCAGTTCAATAATTTAATTTAAACAACCGTGATTTAGTTACATAATAATGAATATTCATATATACACATTTCTCTTTTTTTTTCTTTGAAGGGACGACATCAAATTCCACCACAAGACAGATCTCCACATTGTCTCAACTATTACTACTCATCCGTCCTCCCTAACCTACTTCCATCTCCATTCCTATCCTTCCTCTGCTAGACTATCTTGGAGCGTCAACTATACTGACCTAACTCCAAATAGAACCCGTAAGTGGAAGTGTTGCTATCTCGACCAAGCTTCCCTAGCAGGCAACTGACAGTCATCATCACACGTCTTGGGGAGCGTGAACTAGCACCATTCTCCCATGACTTCAGGTTTCGGAGGATACACGGTGGGAAATGCCTCCACCCCTCCTAACAGAACTAGGGTCAACACCCTTTTTGGGGTTCCCAATGTCGAAGCTCACAAGTCCTTAGGACTCGTGATTCTCTGATCCCTGATATGCTCCTAGTGCATTAGCCCTCCAAGATATGTCCGTGGTCAACATGGCCTCTCCTCGTGACCGCAGTCATATCCCTTATCGGAATTTCAGGGTTTTTAACACCCTGATACCCTTGCCCACGGGATCCGCGATCCCTGATATGCCGATGCACTTCCTTCATACTTTAGCCCTTCCTGGCTATGTTTTGGGCCCATATGACCCTTTCCCATGTGACCACCGTCATACTCTCTGTCGAGATTTAGGGTTTCACAACTTCTCCTAGCGTGATTTTATCATCACCAAGAATATCGAAATGTCGATCCCCGATGCACGTGTGAGCTCTCTCCTCCACGTCACCACTTCCTTGTCGCTCCATCGAGTATCACAAAATCGCGACTTCTAATGCAACAATTCCTTTGTATGCAGAAACCCCGAAATGCCAAACCTCGACTCTTTTAGATCCTTGGACACGTGTCCCTCAAATCGAATGGCTCCAACCATGTCAGAAAATCGCGGATCGTGATTCCATTGTGCAAGAGTTTCACGACTACGGAAACTTCGATATCCCAAACTCTGACTTTCAGGGATCTCTTGCCACGCATCCTCGCTGATGGATGGTGTTGATCCTGTCAGGAAATCGCGGATCGCGATTTTCTATTGCACAAATTCTTTACCTGCGAAAACTCCGATGCCCTCAAACGCCGACTCTTTAGGATCTCATGCCATGTGTCCTCGCCGATGGACGGTTCAAAACTCCCATTGGGATATCGTGGATCGTGACTCCAACATGCGAGTGTTCTATGTCCTCGAAAACCCCGATATCCCGACTCCCCGGTTGGCTGGCAGCTAGCCTCCACTACGCCTCTGTCCTCCTTCTCTGCTGTGACGAAAAMTGGCCCCCACTCATTGGGKTTTCACGGATCATGAATTCAAAGTGCCTAAACATCATGTCCCTGGGATTCTCGATTTCCTGATGGGGCCAAACGTCGATGGTTCTCGATGGTTGCCACCTGTCCCATAGATGGATGACTCTGATTGTATCGGGATTTTCTCTACGRATTTCTCGACCTCTTGCTCACAGAGTTATTGACTCTTCCCAGATGATGGACACCTGTCCTCCACTCTGACTCTCGTGGTCCCACAACACTTACGTCACTGTTGGGATATCGCGGATCATGATTCCCAGCGATGAGGTTTCTTTGTCTTCGAAAACCCCGATTTCCCGATCCCCGACTCTTCGGGATCTCTTGCCACATGTCCTTGCTGTTTGGACGGCTCTGATCCTATCGGGAAATCACAGATCGCGATTCCTTGTCACAATGTTTCTACACTCCTGAAATCCCCGTTGGGTAAAATCTCAATGCCTCCCCAGAATGCTGACACGTGTCCTGCCGAGATCAACGGTTAGGATCCTTTCTTGGGATTTTGAGAACCACAAGGTCTCGATTCTCCGGCTTAAAAAAACCCCGATTCTCCGATGACTGACCTCCTATCAGGCTCTCTTGGGTGGCGCTCGATTGCTGCCACGCGTCCCTCCAACGGACGACCCCGATTACGTCGGGATTTCGAGACTTCCAATGACCCATTTCTCTTGTCCTCAGGAACTTCGATTTCTCGATTGACAATATGCCGATGGGTGCTTGATCTCTGCCACATGTCTTTCTTCAATGGACGGTCCAGATCTGATCTCGCTATTTCGAGACTTAAAATGTCTCGACTTCCTTGACCTCGTGAATCCTGATTTCACGAATTTCGATATCCCGATGCCTTCACACATCTCGTCGGAATTTCTCCTCCTGTATTTCTTGAGGACTTAACTCCCTCGCAACTCCTTCTAGATCCGATGGCTGTCGGGTATCTACCCGAGATCTGACGGCTCAGATCCGTTCTCCCGCGTAATAGGCAGCTCTCCTTCGGGATAATCGATTAGTTTCATAAAACATTACATAGTGTTAAAATTGCTTTCTTGGCAAGGTTAAAATTTGTATGGGTCTATAGTTCCCGAGATTCTTCATTATTTAAAATTTTACTGAGGCTAATATAGGCAACTAGTTTACACTATTCCCACGCAATACAAGTCTTCTAAATTTCCTTTTTTCGACTGCTCATTGGCAGTTCCTCATTTAGGTAAGTTCGAGGTGAAGTAGGCCTTTTGAAGGTCTTGCAAAAGTCCTATTGCATTTTATATAGTATAATTCATGTAGTTATGGAATCTTGCCAACTTCAAGCCTTCGACAAAAGTTTCCCTCGACATTTCCATCGATTTCAAGTGGTTGTCTTACCCGAAACTTCATTGACAAATATTGCTCAAATAAAATTAAATTATCAACTCTCATTTTCGTGCTCAATAGCTTTATCAGGATTTTTTAAGGGTAGCCATTTTATAAGAAGTGATCCTTCAAACTTTCTAGTTTGTTGCCACTATTTTAAAGGTGTTCCTTTGAATATTCAAACTAACTGTAGTAGCCATTTATGATCTAGTTACAGGGTATTGCCTAAAATGGTTGCTTGTGATATATATGAGACCATTTGCTTGGATAATATAGGGGTGTTATCTTGAGTATATTCTCTGATACTGTATCAGTCATATTTGGTCAAGCTGAATGTTGCTTGACACAATCTATTAAGACACAATTAACGTGTGTTTCTTACAGGTTAAGCGTGGCTGGAATTAATCGTTTGGGATTTTGGCCCTTAGGCCCAGATTTCAAACTAAGACGCTCTGATACCATATGTAACAACCAAATAATTCTAAACAACATTTACTTCCATAAGCAATTTATTTCATGAACTGAGATAACAACTTCATAACATAACAACAACTTCAGCAACTTAAATTTATCAATGAATAATGCTTTTATTTCATAATGAAATAAATACATAATTTAACAATTTACCTGGTTCTGATGCTAATTTATGTTGCCTTGCTGCCTTTTTGTTGCCTTTCGGCTTCCTGATACCTGGATCAACACTTCCACAAACAAGAAAATAACTGCCCAAAACTATTGTCCTCCCTACCAACTAGGAAAACTACCTAGCTCCAGGATATCTACGGATATCTTGGCCCCCGTGCCCAAAACCTCCTGCAACTCCGTGACTCAACTGATCAAAATCCACAGTCAGAAACTCTCTTCTCACAACAAAGCTCATATTCCTCCTGAATCCATCCTCCATCGAATCCCCCTCGCATAATCCTTCCTTCCTCCCTTATTCCTCCTTCACCGACTCATGCAGTTACTTCTCCAACCACCCCCCCATCCTCCGTCCTTCATCCTACTTCAATGTTTTATCTTCTCGGGATTCATAGGCTATCCCTCTCTGCATATGCAACCATTTTATAACATTTTTCATTGATCTCTTAAATTTATTTCTCAGKTCATTAAATGTGATCTGTAGTTAAATTATTACTTAGTTAACCACAATTATTTTCTTTAATTAATTTTACTTTGTAATCTTTAAGCATTTATCCAATTAGGGTCGTTACAGGCATCTAAGTCGTTAAAATCACCTGGGGATCGCACCCGGCCTGAGCCACACCAACCCTTAACATGGTTGGATTTTTTTTCCCTGCAGGTTTCGAACCAGTGACTTTAACAACACGGAGTGGCTTAACAACACACTCCGTCACCGACTATCCTACACCTCGGGGATGAGGGATCCAATCCCTTGGGGTGAATGTTTCTTGATAATTTAATTCTCCCCACTTGCGTTCAAATCCCTGATGATACCCTATCCCATTGTGATATGTCTAGAAGGGTATACATCCCTTGGATAAGGGTCCAATTTGGTGTGCCATAGAATGTTTTGTTGTCTCACTTACTTATACCAATACAAGGGGTGAATTAGTATAAGAATAATTTTTATTTTCTTTCAATATTTATCGATGTGTTACTTTACCAACTATAACCGTTAATGATAAAAAGACAACCATACAATCCACAATACACAAAGATTCAGCGTGGAAACCCAAATGGGAGAAAACCACAAAACAATTATTTTATAAAATCATGTAGGCACCAACATATTGCTATAACGTTTGCAAGCACCAATTTAGACGAGATACCAATCCCTTAGATGAGTGATTCTCCAAGAATAAAAACAATGATTTATTGTACCCTTGGTCTGCTACTTTACTTGGCAACCCATGGTTTATACAAACTTAAGAGGTGTCATGCATTGTATGTTCAATATACAATTGTTGGTAGCAAAGGTTTGAAAATGATCAAAGACTAAAAATGTGTAGTAAATCAAGTGATAGAAAGCATCTATGAAGTAATTACTTGAAGGAAACAAACCAATATGAAAGTAAATCTAATCCAAAGTACATGAAAATAAATTATTCTACTGCATTACCAAGTACAAAATCAAGAAAGTTAAAATAAGGCAAAAATATAAATCAAATATGAAATTATGATAGAGAGTTGTGATAGAAGTAAAGCTCTAAACTATATCAGGAAACTTGTATTGGAAATAAAGTTATGCTAATGCGTGAACAAAGAAATCTAACCCCTTGATCATTATCAATCTAAATGTACTTTTATTTTTTATTGATGCTTTCATGAAAACAAGATTAAGCTAAGTCAAAATCTGAAGCTAAAACAGGCCTATAAGAGATTTCTATAAGAATTGTGCATTTCTACAACATCTACACAGTTTCTACAAGATACTCCTACATGAAGAAAAATGAAGTATAAATAGGTAGTGCAAGTGATCCAAGAGAATTCAAGTAACACTCATAGAGGTCTAGGAGGATACAGAATGCTCACAAAGGTACAAGGGGATCCAGAAAAGATTAAAATTCAAGTATTCCAAATGTTGTCAAAATATCCATAAATGCATAGAGCTCGATGATAGATTTCCAATGATGCAAAAATCACCTCAAATGGAGTTTGTATGCAAAAGTTATGAGAGTTCAAAGTTCAAGTCAAACCTGGTAAAAGTCAAAGGAAAAAGTCAAACGTGGGACGTGTCACCACTGTAAGGGTGAATATTTCCACATGATCGTATGACCTTACAGGTGATGTGGAACATGATTGCACAGGTGACATGGAACATAGGCTGGGAGCTGATTGGGAAGGTCGTACAGACCATGTGGACAAATCATATGTTGACAAGTGGCAAGGGATCTATCCAATGAGAGGTCGCCACATGGAAACCTCTCATTAGCCAATATTGGTTAGTGTTTACAAAATTTTATGGAGTCAATGGGGGTTGAACCCGCAAGCTTCTTAAACCTTAACAAAGCCTCAATTATCATCATGCCCCACACATGTTTGTTAACACTATATGTTTTCAAAAATATTTTAATTTAGTTTAAGTTTAATTTGGGGGGGGGGGAATTGAGTGAGGAATAAGACCCCATACCCTGTTATATGTAATATTTCAACCAACAGATGGCTCTAAACTTGCGTGGAGAGGTTAAATATATACCATATATAGTATGGTTATAACATTATAACCATACAAACCAACAAAACCACATAAAGAGCGAGGGTCGGTGGGAATGGAACCCATGACATCTGCCAAACTTAGCCATGGTCTTAACTACTACACCATAGGCTTCGTATGTTATGGGGATTCGCCTAAATTTAATTTTAAGTTGCTCAAATTTTTGTTCGGAGGTTTGGGAGCTTGCGGATTATATATGGGCGTGAATCCCAAGACCTTGACACAGTTTCCCATCTATGCATGTAGAGAGAGGGCACATATCCCGATGCATGGTATGAATCTGAAGGAAATATGGATGGCTCGAAGTATATGTAGAAAAGAGGCCAGGTATGGTTGTCTTGTAAAGCGTGCCATGAGGTATATTAATAGCACCTAGGTAAATTTATACTCATTTTTCACGATTTTTTACAAGGATGATGAATTTGAGGTCTATTTTATGATCATGGATCATTTATAAATATATTGGTCTAGATTGTCATTAATGAGCATTATAGTGCATCGTTTGGCATGTAAAAAGGGTGAAATTGATCTGGTTTGGAATTTGGTCAACTTTATCGACAAATTTCACAGTATTTCATAAGGATTTCAATGGTGAAATTATTTTCTTTCTTTGAATAGTGGAATTAAAGAGAGTCCATTAATATGTATTTTTGCAAGCTCATGTTGTAATGTAGTTGGTAGTTTGAGATGATGTAGAACAATCATACTATCTAAAGGAACTTTGAAGATGAAAATATATATGCCATCTATATATGTAAGTTGAATTCATTTATTTTATGTTGTTTCATATCACTATTCTACAAATTAATCATTAGTTTATGAGTTTTTGGATAAGAAGAACATCATCATTTTTACACAAATCACCTCAATACCATCAGTAAATAAATTTTAAATCAAATTAGATGGTGCATGTATATATATTGTAAAGAAATAAGTGGTGTCTAAGGATTTTCGTATCAATTTGGTATCAAAGCTAATTTTGACGTGTATTTGCAAGTTGTTGATGTGATGAGATCCAAGAGTTCAACTGGTGAAGAATTTGAAGGATCTTTGTTATCACCGGAAAATGGCTCACTGCAAATACAGACAATGGATGAAGAAACAGTTAACAGAAAGATAACATACTACCAATACTTATGGAAGTATCACACTTAGTTTAGAAAGACAATCATAAAACTATATAAAAGTAGTTCTGGAAGTTGTGCACATCCAACAAAATTAGCATGCGCACATCCACGCGGGCTAACATGGTGTACTTAGCGCACATGGTGTAGTCTGCACGACTGATAGTTGAAAGACCCACACAGATGTAGAAACAATGCATTGATGAGTTTTTTCATTCCTTAGCCACTTTTGGGATGCAGTGGATCTCCCCCGTACCTAAAATCACCCCCAAATTTTGCATTGGCATCACTGAAAAGGATGAGAAGTTCCTCCAAGAGCCTCGCATTCACATTTGAAACTAGTTGGGGAAAAGTTTGCAATCCTCCTATAAATAAAGGGCCATTGTATACAAAAAAGGAAGAATAATTTGAGTATTGTTATGCTGCTCAATTTTATCTTTGGGAAGACATATTCCTCTTATAAAGATTTGGGAATCCATAGCAAGTGTTAGGACTCTCTCCTGTTGAGTAGTCCAACACTCTTTTCTTCACCATTTTCCTTAGTTAGACATTCATAGTAGAAAGAAGACTTTGTACTTGGGGACTCAAGAGCCTTCCCAAGGAGGAAGAGGGGACTCATAATTTCCCATATTTCTCCAAGGAGAATCAATTTGAATATCAATTTACTTGGTACTATCTCTTGTGTTTTCTTTGTCCATTTATTTTAAGTTAATACTTGCTTAGTTTAGATTTATTTCATTGTTGTTTATTTCTTGTTTCTTTATGTTAGTTGAGCCATTAACCAACTAAATCATTGTTGTTCTTTATGGATAGTCTAACTAGATTGTTAAGGGACCTCCTTTTTCTCACACTTGTGACAAAAGGAACCCAACACTCTTATCAATAGGAAAAAAAGAGTAAAGTTCTCATGAAGTTGAGGATGAAGAAAAACATTAATTGGAAAATCCAGAAGGAGAATTATGAGCTAAAGATGCAGTTGCAAGATTTTGAAGAAGAGAAGCAAAACATGCAAGATCAATTGATATGTCATGAGGAGTTCCATAAGGGTATTTTTCATGAGTTGGAAAGAAAGTTGTAAATCAAGAATCAAGTATTGGCATGATCAATACCAATCCATGAAGATTGGTAGGCTGATAATGTAAAGTCTCTGATGCAACAAGGACTACCTCTTTCAAAAGGCATGATTGAAAAAGATGACTCCTCATATTATTCATCTTCCCATCAAGATGGAGAATTGTAAATTTTTTGAACCTACACATAATAGATCTAGCCAGCAAATACTACACACATTTGCAGAGGGAAATTGAGAAAGAAGAAGGAGGAGAGAAAGAATAGAATAATTCTCATTAACTGTATTGAATAATGAATAATTTACACATGATATACTATGTATAACTCAATGAATGTGCACTAGAGGAGAAACAATGTGTCATAGTGGTGGTCTAGAGCGATCTGGACACACACTATAACAACCCTAATTATTTAATCAATTGCCATGGTTTAATTAATTGTTTAATGTATATTAGTTTAAATAATTAATTAAATAATTGTCCAACTTAAATATTTGTTGAATGTTAATTGGTTTAATTAACTAATTAATTAATTTAATGATTAAATATATGTTTAATAAAATCTAGTTTAACAAATTATCAATTATTATTTTTATCGAATGATGGAACCATTAAGGAGAAGGGGATAAGGTGGTTGGCATTGAATGGAGGGATAAGGTGGGTGAGTCTTAATGAAGGGAGAAGGCAGTGGATGAGAAAGGGGGGTAAGGAGGATATGAGGGGGAAAAAACATATGAGAGGGGGACTTTTGAGACTTTGGGGGGAAGAGAGCATTATTTTTCAGATTGGAGACTGTATTGGTCATTTTTACTTTTGGGGAGATTGGAAGACTGTAATACTTTTTTTTTGTTGGAGAATCTTGTTGTAGGACTGAGATAGGGGGCACCTGTTGCTGGGATTTTTGGGCTTGGGGGCCAAGAATCCTTACAGAATCCTGGAGCTAGGGAGTCGAAGAGGCTTTGTTCCTAGTTGGCTGGGAGGTTAGATGGTTTTGGGTAGAGCATCAAGCAGAGTTGGAGGATAGTAGTAGCATCAGTTAGAGGTATGTATTTTCATTATTCTGTCGTGTTATGAAATTTATTATAATCTTCTCATAAATATTAATATGTTGAATATGTAGTGGATTATTATGATGAATAATGAATGGTTTAAGGTTAGGTTAGCATGTCTCTATTTTAATTTATGATTTATAAGGCTCTGTTGGAAGAGACCTTACACATGGTATCAAATATTTAGTTTGAAATCTAGGACCAAATTCCCACCTACCCACCCATCCTCTTGACTCTGGATAGAAATCTAAGCTGTGTGTCATGTAAACAACCCTGAAATTCTCTAAAAACTCTAAAACTTGTTGACCTATACAATGAAACCCATGAAAGGGGTTATGTAACAGAAATGGTTAGATACACATCAACACTTTGTATATAGAAAATATGAGGGAGTGTCTACATAAATGTATACAAATATGGGCCAAGCTCCAACTCCACCTAACCTGCAAACCAAGCACACATTTTTTTTAGTATATATACAGATTTGTGTGTGTGTGTGTGTGTGTGTGTGTGTGTGTGTGTGTGTGTGTGTGTGTGTGTGTGTGTGTGTGTGTGTATTATTCTCTGCCCTTGAACTTCTAAAAAAAGCCTATAAATATTAGTATAAATATAAATATAAATATTAGTATAGAAATAAACATATTAAAAAAAAAGGGGCATTTATTAAAAAATATATATATATATACATAA
>JASDQU010011381.1:70403-94440 GCA_032191745.1 Picea mariana | reverse complement strand
ATTAACCATACACAAAGGCCATCACCAAACCCAACAAACCTTGCTTTAACTCATTAACCATACAACACACAAGATAACGCACCAAAGCCCAGCGGCCAAGACCACGTGCCAAGCCACGGAAGAGGATCCCACGAGGGCGCTGGTCCTTGCACTACACAGGTCCAATATCCAATTTACCATAGCGCCCAAGTACCTGCAACAAGGAAACCAAGGTTTATAAACACATGAATTCAATCTAACGAAACACCAATCGCAAACCCAGTGCAAGAACACCAAGGACCAAGGTAGATTCACAAGGGTTTCGAGTGCAGTGCTCACATACTCCAAATGCACAGCTACCGAGCCAAGAACCTGCAACACAACACAAAATGGTAGAAACCAGAAGCCCATGGCTCGAGCATTGTAGACAGCATAGCCAACTGAGGCCAATCACCCAAGCCATGAGCCATCTAATGCCCGACGAGGAGAAGCCATGAGAGAAGACCATGAGTTGAGCGGCAAGAGTAAGGAAAACCTCGACGATTAGGGTTTGTTAGGGTTTTAGTAGTTGTTCTCATTTATTATTTAATTAAATGTTTAAACATGTGGGAAAAGAGGGAGGGGCCAAGTGGACCTCATGCGATGACCCACCGCTGCCTTGATTTTTTTTTTTTTGAATTATTTTATTTATTTTTATTTATTTTATTATGTTATTTATTTTATTTTTATTTTAATTACTTTAAATTTATTTTAATTACTTTAAATTTAGGTTTTAATAATTTAAAACATTTTTTTGTGGTTGTATTAAATTTTAAATTTTTGAATGATTAATCTCAATTTTAATTTTTTTTATTTTAAATAATTAATTTCAAATTTTAATTTTATTTCAAAGCATTAATAATAGTAATTAATTAATTAGTAACTAATTAACTAGTGATTTAAAGGATTAATTAATTAAATGTGTAATTAAAATTAACATATTTAATAATTAACATAACATTATGTTACTAATAAAATTTATTTTTTTATTGATTAAATAAATTGTTGGAGTTAGAAGGACTCGAACCAGAGACCTCTTCATCAAGCACAATGCTTTCTCAAAGGCCCGAATACCATTGATTAAATTTTGTTGGAGTGGACGAGTTTTGAACCGACGACCTATCCACCGAGTATAAAGATTTCACCAAAGACCGTACACCACTGCGCCACGATAGTAATGATAGGTTAAATGTGTTGATAACATGCAAGCGAGTCAGTAGTTTCCTTAGGTGAAAACATAGAGTTTAGAGGATTTCAACCCTAACTTAGCCAATTCCCCTAAAGAGAGTAACGTATGTTTACAGACAAGTAAAAAAAAACTTACGCCTAACCATGTTTTCTAGTTTAAATTGCACAAATGTGAATTGTCCTAGACTCATTGTGACAAAATTTTGGTCGATGTAGATCCAATTATACAAGATGGTCAGGACTCGAGGAAATTGAGGTAGAGGGGCGTCGACGCAGAGACCGCCAGTGCCACCACCACCATCGCCTGAATTATCTCTCATTCTGCGCTCTTTGGAGGCCATAAATGAGACTTTAAAGGGGCATTAGCCAGCAGGGATCAAAGTGGATCCCCCACCATCTAGAACAGGTAATCCTAAAGCATCAAGGGATTCATGGGGAGGGCCTCCACCCGAAGATATCACTAGAGAACTTCAAAATATCAAACTTCCAGAGTTTTTCAGGGGTTGTGCCAATGAACGTGTAGAGGCATGGTTGGAAGGCATGACAAGGGGTTTCTCCTTAAGAGACTATGCATCCACATCAAAGGCAAAGATAACAATCTTTCAATTAAGGGACAGTGCCTTGAATTGGTGGGGCAACCTGGAGAGGAAATTACACCTTACCTGGGACACCGTCTCTTGGGAGATTTTTGAAGAGAGGTTCCGAAGGAAATATCTACCAACTTACTATGAGGAACAATAGGTGGGAGAATTTCATGCTCTAGTACAAGGAAACAAGACCATAGAAGAATACGAGATTAGGTTTATGGAATTGGTCAAATATGTTTCATACATGGATAATGACCAACGACAGGCAGAATGCTTTGTCTATGGGTTAAACCCTAAGATAAGGTCCATGGTGCAAATGTGGAAACTGTCTTCGATAGCGAAAGCAGTAGAAAATGCACGTTATGCTGAGGAACTCATGAACTTAAATGGAGGTATGAGATCGACCTTTCCACATCGTCCTGGATTCGTGGGGAAGGCCCCTAGGATATTTTCTAGGGGAGGGAGCTCAAGGCCACCTCCATATGGTAATAGAGTCACACCAAGGACAGTCGCCATAGGTATTTCAATGGCAGCAAGTCCAGCATCCCGTTCATCACCAACGATGCAAGAAGGTCCATGACCATCTCAGGGAACAACAAGTAGGGGCAGGGGTTCTAGGGGAAGGAACTCATTTCAGAGACTGTCATAGAGCAGTGCGCAAGTTCAATCTTGGGTTACATGTTAGGGATGTAGAGGACCCCATTACTAGCGTGACTGCCTAGAGTTACAAACAGGATTTGTGCATAGAGAAGGAAAGGCCTTGATGGGAAGAGCAAGTGGTAGCTACCAGATTTATGCAATAGTTAATAATTGCCAGGCAAAACATCAATCCACGGTGGTGGAATCGTCGGGTACGCTAAATCATATCAATGTTAAAATTTTATTTGATTCTAGTGCTACAGATAGTTTCATTTCACCATCTTCATTAGAAAAGAGTTGGTTGGTAGCCTACGAGCACGATGACTTTAAACAATTCGAGATGGCTTTAGGGGAAAAACAAGCGATAGGACCTAGCATTGATAATTTTCTAGTAGACCTGGGGGTGTGTACTACCAGGTTGAAAGTATACGTCATTTCTCTCGGGGCGTATGACCTAATCATTGGAATGGATTGGTTAGAATCTGATCGAGCTATGGTAGATTGTTTTGCAAAAAGGGTTCTTTGTGTTGATGATGAAGGAAGGCCAGTAGAGATCCAGGGTGTATAGAGAAAGGTTTCTCTATTCTTTATATCAACTATGAAGGTTAAGCGATGCATGAGGCAAGGGTGTCGACTTTATGTCGTGGAAGCAGTGAGTGAAAGGAGAGGACCCTCCTTGGATCAGTACCCAGTATTGTCAGAATTTAAAGATGTTTTTTCAAACGAGTTACCAGGGTTACCTCCTGAGAGGAAGATTGATTTTACTATTGAGCTAAAACCTGGTGCAGAACCAATTTCCAAGACTCTGTATAGGATGACAATGCCAAAAATTTGTGAGTTGCAGATGCAGTTGAAAGAGCTACTCGAATTAGGGCTAATAAGGCCCATTGTCTCACCTTTGGGTGCACCAGTAATATTTGTGAAGAAGAAGGATGGTTCCCTATGACTGTGCATAGATTACAGGGACTTGAACCGTGCTACAGTGAAAAATAGGTACCCAATGCCACAAATAGATGATCTCTTCGATCAGATGAAATGAGCAGTGATATTCTCAAAGATTGATTTGCGATCAATGTATCACCAGTTAAGGATTAAGGAAGGTGATATTCCTAAAACTGCCTTTCTAACTCAGTTTGGGCATTACGAGTTTGTTGTAGTATGATGCAGGAGCATCATACAACATCAAGCCAGCTAGCGCAGAAGCAAAGGACAGCTGGGAAAACTAGCACAAATTTTGAAATTACCTTGAAGTTGTTGCGCAATCTTAAATGAAGTCATTAAGAAGAGACGCACTTGTATAATGTAATAAGACCTTCAATGATTCGCTCTCATCCTTAGTAGGTATAAGGCATTTAAAGTAGTTAATGCAAGTAGGTAGAATTCAATTCTAGATTAGACAGTTTTTTAGCGCAAGAGGGAAACGAGATAAAGACACCCTCATTGTGTATTGTAACATTATCAGAGGAAGAAGAGCAAGATCATGAAGAGAGCTGTGTAAGAACACCCATGTACAGACATTTGGATTAATAGAAAGAGGTTGATTCAAATTCATGGTTTGTGTTGTTCTTTGTATATTGATGCTGAATGATATGCTCATGAATGTTTACTTCCTGTTATACATTTTCTTTACATGTTGTGTATATGATTTCATGGTTTGAGTTGAAGTCTGAAAGGAAGTAAGAATGAGTTTCAATTGTTTCTCTATTTGAACAAGGATTCCTGCAAGGAGTGCAGTCGAATTGTCCACAAGGAGTGCGTTGACAGAGGGTTCAGATAGGGTAGATTTTGTTCTCATTCATTCAGAAGTGCAGACAGACACAGGAGCCATGCAAGGAGTACGTAGGCCGAGGAAAGTCTTAGAGTTGCAAATCTGAGCAAAGCATCTAGAGACTGTTGCTGCAGGTGTGTGCAGAGTCGAAAGGATTTCAACACTTGGAAGTGTTTGAAGGTTTCCACAAGGAGTGCGCGCAAGAGTCTTTTCTAAGGATTAGAGTTATAAGAAAGCTCAGGAAGGATAAAGCCTTCGAAATGGTTGAAGGACAATGCAGGGAAGCTATGACTGGAAGTTTGTAAGAAGCATCATAAGTTTGCGCCGCAGGTGGACGAGTTCCGCGGAGGAACACTTGGTCATTCGCAGAAATCGCCAAGGAAGGATGGACGGTCAGAATTATCTGAGGTGGGTTTGTGAAGTTCCGTGAGCTGTCATATATTAGGAAGGAGAAGGGAGGTTACGGCAAGAACGTTGAAGGGTTCAAATCTCAGGAGGGGTAGGACCGTAGATTCGAGCCACAAGGGTCGTCGGATTTACTCGTGAAGTCCCATATCGGGGTTTCGTGGGTTGAAAATCCGTAAAAATTGCAACGGGAATTGCGATATTTCGATACGCGATATCTCGATAGCTAAAGGAATTGTGTGGGGCCATGGAGAAGTCAGTCAGTGGATAGGTGGCACGCTATTTTGGGGTTTCGCAGTGAGAAGTCCTAAAACAACTGCATCAGGATTCGTGATATTGCGAAGTCTAAAATGTCGATGAGGTGAAGGCATTGAAAGGTCAAACCCACGAGTATATCAGGGTTCAGGAGTCGGTAAGACAAGTTGCTTGACATCGCGAGTGCAAAAATCATGATAGAGAAAATCCCAATAGGAAAAGGAAAAGGTCAGCATTGACTGTTGTCGAGCTTCGAGGATTCGAGAGTCCAACGCCTGACCAATGACCTCGCCAAGTCGCGAAGTCCGATATCCTAAGTGCAAAGAGGGGATCCCACGAGGATTGTTGTGGATGCAGATTTCCCGACAAGGAAATAGAAGGACCGTTTAGAGTTCTTCGGGCCGTGGAAAAGAAAAGATCATGTTTGCACACCGACCTTCCGACCTGCGGGTTGTGAGGTTGTGGGCATTGCCATAAGTTTGGTATCAGAGAGAAAAAATGTTCTTTTCTTTCTGTAGTAGAGAAAAAGAATTCACCATGCCGCCAAGGCGAAGAGACATGCAAACACCCGATCCACCAGAGGATAGGGAAATGCTGAGAAGAAGAGGCAGGCAGATGACAGATCTAGCCATGGAGAGAGAGATGCATGATCTATGAGCTAGACTCGAAGACATGGAGACAACGCAAAGATGCACAGTCGGTGCGGGGGATATTAGTTATTCTAAGAGTGAAGTCGAGGCTGAACGTGAAGAGGAAGTTGCAGCTGAAGATGCATCAATTGATCGTTTGATTAGAGCTATTGCAAGGATGGGTGCAAGAGCAAAGATGGACATTCCAGTTTATGAGGGAAACTTGGATGCAGAGGAGCTTCTAGATTGGATTAGAGCTCTAGATACATACTTCGACTATGAAGATGTCGAGGAGGACAAGAAAGTCAAGCATGTTGTCACAAGATTGAAAGGACATGCAACATTGTGGTGGGATGAACTACAAGCTGACAGATGCTGCAAGGGAAAGCAGAAGATCAAGAGCTGGGATAGAATGATCGCGAAGCTGAAGGCAGAATTCATTCCTAGGGATTACCAAATTACTTTGTTCAGGAGGATGCAGAACCTGAGACAGAAGCTGATGATAGTAAAATAATACACTAAAGAATTCTATAAACTGAACATCAGGGCAGGTCATCGGGAGAGCGATGATGAGAAAGTTGCCAGATATATGAATGGCCTAAGATATGATATCCAAGATGAGATGAGTACGGTAACCATCCGGACGGTGGAAGATGCTTATCAGATGGCTCTGAAAGCTGAAGAGAAGATGAGCCAAAATAAGAGTCAAAGAGGTCGAGGTAGAAGTCAGCCTAGAGGCAAATCAGTTACCCAGGATAAATATCAAAAGCCCAAGGAGGACTGGAAGAAACCTCAGTCTCGAACTGAGAGAGGTGGAACCTCACAGAGAGGGAAATATGTTGAACAGAGAGGGCAACATACTGAGTAGAGAGGAGATTATGCTGACAACAACATTTTTCCTCGTACTAGAGGTAGAGGAAGAGGAAGAGGTGGAGTAATCACATGCTTCACAAGTGGGAAGAATGGGCACAAGTCTTACGAGTGTCCAGATAAAAAGGAGAGTGGAGAAGCTCACATTGCTAAGGCATAGAGGCGGGATGTTGAGGTAGAAGACGCTGAAGGTAAAAGATCGTTGATGATGCGAAAAGTCCTTTTGACACCCAAGAAGGAGGTGGAGAGTTCATTCCAAAGGACCATACTTTTCAGGACTACTTGCAAGCCCAAGGATCGGGTATGCAAGGTCATTGTAGATAATGGTAGCACATATAATCTTGTTTCTACAGAGATGGTAGAAAAGCTGGAGCTAGAGATGACTGATCATCCAAGCCCATACAGAGTTTCGTGGCTACAGAAAGGACACCAAGTAACTTTCACTAAACAATGTTTAGTTGAATTCTTAGGTTGTGCATGATGGAAAGAAGAGAGCTAGTTTACTTTGGATTGTTGTCTGTTGAGAAACCTATGAGAGATTGAGTGCGAGCTAGTTTGGGAAGTTGAGTGACACCCTTGAAATCTCCTTGTGGATTCATAGCCCCAGCTCGGGGGTGACCTATTGTTGAGAATTGGAAAAATAATGTCTATGGTTGGGTGGAACATCCTTGGTCTACATCCATTTGGTGATTGGTTTTAATAAAGATAAGTTCTATTTGTTATGTGTTTCTCTACTTGTATATTTATTTCCTTGATGTATTAATTATTATCTTTGAAATTTGTATTTATATTATGCATGCTTGTTGGTTACTATTGTGCATGACATATTTTTCATTTATTTTATGTTGTATCATGAATCTTGATTATTGCATATGATTATTTCATGTTTTTCTATTAAACAATTGCTATCATAATTTTGAAATCAGTTTTTAAGTGTGATTTGAAGTAGTGTGATCAACCCGTGGGCGGATGGGTAAGTTACATCCTATGTGGACATATGTGATGATAAGAACCAAAATATAATAACCATTCTTCATGATATTGTGAGATATTACAAACATATAATACTTCATCAACCATACCTAAACTTGTCTCAACTGGATTTTGTTCCTTTTTGGAATCATCCTTGGATCCTTTCCTCTTCCACCATTCTTTCTTGAGATGCCTTGATTTATTGTAGTACCAAAATTTCCTCTTGCCCTATTTTTATTTTGAATTAGATATAATTGTACCTCTCAAATTATCCCCCTTTTTTTTGGATCAACACATTGCCACCATTTCTTGTGTTCTGGAGGTTTCTATACTATAATTCTTTTGCACCTCCTTAGACAACAAGGATCCCACAACATAATAAAAATTAAGAGTGTTTTTTGTGATAAATATAATACAAGTGGTTAAGTGGTCCCAAGATTCAACCAATGAACATAATAATATGAATTCCTTGTCTTCCTCTTCGATTTTTACTCCCATACAAGTTAATTGACACATAAGAGTATCAAAAATATTTAAATGATCAACAATTTTAGTACCATATTTCTTTCATAAATGGTATAATTGTGTAATGGCCCCATCGTTACGACTACAAGCGAAGAAGAAAGTGCATTTTTTTTTGTTTTTAGGTAGGAAGGCAAGGACATCACAGTTAACCACACCTAGAAGATGAACACATGCACCCCGATTAGGCACCAAGCAACTTGACTCCACACACTAGCACATGAGCAACTGGGAGAAACATGTGTAAAACAAGAAGGAGAAACGACTACCCACCCGACACAATAGGACCATGCCTACAAGCTAAGGGACAACATCCCCCTCCCCACACAATGACCTTGATGAAAAAAGACTAGAACCTCAAGGCGCGTGAACCTAACGCATGAAGGCATGTGCCAAAAGCAAACTTACAATGCTTGAACACACTCACACGGTAGGCACTGATTCCGACCAAGTTAGCATTCACCTCTATCCAATAGGGCGCGCAATGCTCCCCTCCTCAGGAACCCTGCCCTCACCTGTTTGTTAGACGCATCAACAATTGTGGCATAAAAATATAACAAGACCCTCAACACAAGACAAACCATCGTGTTAGGAGATCAAGTTAACTATCTAACCCCTGACGACTAACCCTAGCACCCAACGACAAGTCGACAAGACGACTATGACTTTCACACAACCTAATAAATTCCTCACACAACTAATCAATCCGTACATATTAAATGATTATTATCTAAACAAATGTTCGTTGTGTCATTCTTCCCAATCCCAAGGTCAGATAAGTATGAATTGATTCCTTTAAAACTGAAACTAGATTTCTACCTTAAGAATATAATTATTGTCCTTAAAATATTGTTGCCATCTGTATTAGGTTGTCTATCAATTTATTTGTGGTCTAAGATATGAGATCACTGCTCTCTTCCTAAAATGCTATATAAGGATTTACTTTGTTGTGTAATCATCAATGTATATATATATATATATATATATATATATATATATATATATATATATATATATAAAAACCAATAAAAATCCAAAATGGTTGTGTAATAATCAAAGTGTGCAGGAAATTTGCTGGGTAAAAACTGAATTTAGGGTATTGTTGGGAATTAATCAAGGTACATAAAGTCGTATCACAACGTAAATAATAAATATATATTTAATGCAACACTATAAGATACACAATTATATATATAATAAATGCATCTATATAATGATGAGTAATAAAATGCTAAAATGTAGTTGTAGAATATTACACAACATTGAAAGATGACTCGCGGGTAGATAATATAATACATCCATGAATGGAGATGCCTAGAAAATGATGCCGTATCTAGGTGAGGTTTGTTTCCAAAGCATTGAGGTATCAGAGTAGATAGAGGTAACAACAGGGAGTCATTGATTGGTCAATAAAACACAGGGAAAAAGATATACATGCACCACCGTGTAAATCAGTGAGTGTTGTAGGTTGTGCCTCGAAATTAGTGTTGAGTATGGTGCCATGAAAATCGTGGTGTATCATTTGTGTAAATGCCCCGAATGGTGAGGTGAGAGCCATTACGCTTTCCCATGAAACCATCCAGAAATAATCAACGTTAATCAACATCAAACCGCTGTTATTGTAGGGTTAAAACACAACCAACTAAGGAGTAATTTTTTTTCCCAACAAGTAAATATTCGCTAGCATTGGAAGATTAAAAGCAGGCACACCATAAAATTTGCAAGTAGGTAGAGATTTATTGTCAATCCAAGAATCAACTCGTTGTCAATTAAATGAGCTCATTGTGTAACAAGAAGGAAGAATTCGTTGTAAAAACAAATTGGCAAATTCACCCAGAGGTGCTACCATAGCTGGGGAAATCACCAGGTGATTTAATGTATATCACTCTCAACATTTGGTGTCATTAGTTTACATGAATTCAAATTGGGCACAAGTAACGATTCAACGGAAGGAATTTTAAGGTTTAATCAATAATAAATGAAAAAAAAACGAAATTAAAAATCGGAAATCACAAATCAGACGCAGTTAAAGGTTAATCACAAGGTAAAAAGGAAAACACAGGTAGAAGCATAGCAAATATGCCCCCCTGCCTGATCACACAGTAGAACCACAGTAATGGCACCGCAAGCGCTACCCATTACATAGTATATACGCAGGCAAAATACAACTCAGGCACATAGAGAGGATAGCTAAAACATAGTCAAGAAGATGCGTAACTATGATGTGGGAAGCACGCAGGGAAAATACAACTCAAGCACACAAAGAGGATAACTAAAACGTAGTCAAGAAGATGCGTAACTATGCTGTGGGAAGCATGCAGTCAATAAGATGCGTAACTATGATGTGGGAAGCACGCAGTCAAAAATATTGATCTACACAAGTAGAAAATTCGTGGAGGAACCAAAAGCCGTGTAAATTTATTTACGAAAGGCAATAAATTGTTGAGGAGAAATCGTTGTTAAGGATCACATATCGCAATAGCTGAAGTAATAAATATTTTTTCATCCATTACCGAATTACAACAACAGAGTTAATATTTGTACATCAGTTACACAATTATAATCGCCGAAGTAATAAAAACCAATCAATCCAACAAGAACCAAGCATAGATTGAAGTTAAATATTTTTCATCTCAGAATACCAATATAAAAATGATGAAAACAGTAAGAGAATGCCAGGGCCCTAAGGATAACTAATCGAAAAGATCGCAGGGATTCTATCAGTCGAGGCACAAAAAATAAACAACAAGGAAGCAAGATAATCCAAACGCCAAGGCCGTACTGAAGGACACAAGTCCAACAATCAGGCCAGGACATCCACAGAGGTAGACAGATGATAGGTTCACCTTCGCTTCATCATCCTCGAATGGAAAAGAAGGGTGTTGAGATCCATAGGTATTTTAACGCTAAGGCAACAACCGTAGATCAGGCTCCTGGCCGACTACTCAGGCAAGGACTGTTGAGCTAGGGATGAAGGATAAACAACCTCAAGGTCACAATCAACACTACCGGGTGGTCATGACATGCAGGAAAACAAAGGCCATGGAAGTCAACAA
Organism: Picea mariana; assembly: GCA_032191745.1. Lineage (NCBI taxonomy): Eukaryota > Viridiplantae > Streptophyta > Pinopsida > Pinales > Pinaceae > Picea > Picea mariana. The sequence continues at coordinate 83,531 of JASDQU010011381.1, read as the reverse complement.
CCATCAAGCTAGGCTAAGCAAGGTTCCAGGCATCAATTTTAAAAATAACATCATTTTACATTTCCATTAATTAAGCAGATCCAAGCATAAAACCTACAACATATACTATACAAAATGAAAGGAGAGTACCATTGCTTATTCGCCCTGTCTAAGTGACGACCTCTCTCTCCGTGCAACTCTCGCTCGTCGACCATCGAGACTTCATCGGTACCTCCCAGCCAATGCTAGGGGTACTCTTCTTCCCACTTAGCCCCCTGAGCCACAAAGGGGCCATGCACACTATCCAAAGATTTCGTCTAGCTCCCAGCTCGCCTCGCAAGGTCGAGCTACCACTCCTCTCGGAGCTGGGTATCCCCAACTCTCACAAGTAAATCAGTCAAGTAGATATTTCTACAGCGTAACATTATGCAAACAGAAGATCCCCTTCATCCTTCTTCCTCCCTCATTATATAGAGTTTTGATCTTCCTTTCTTTCCTAAAATCTTATTTAATTAAAGTTTTAAAAAAAAAATCTTAAAAATTCTTCTCCATACAAGTGTCACCCATCCCCTACATTCCCCCATTATTTAATTTATTTAATTAATTAATTATCTTATTTCCCTCACCCACCTAGAGTTACTCCTAGAATCACTCCTAGGTGTCCCCAAATTCCCTTACAATTTTTAAAGGCTTTCCCTATTATGAAGTTGCTAATTCAGTTTAATTAGAAGGCTCTTAAATGGTAGATTCTTTACTAAGTTGACTTTCTTCTTTTTCCCTTAAGTTCCCCTTTCCCTTTTTATGTTACCTCTTTTCCCTAGTTTCCTATTTTTTTTATTTTCCCTCTTTCCCCTTTTTACTTAGAACTAAAAAAGGGAGATGTGGAATTTAACCCCTTTTTCCTTTTATCATTAAATTAGTATATTTTAAATTATCAAAAGATAAAACAATTAATTCCCTCTTTACATTTTATAACCACAKATTTTATTATTTTGTTTTTTATGAATAAATTAATTTCTTACTCCCTTCATGTTACAAGATTTTATGAAGATCATAATTAGCATTTAAGTTGTTTTTATTTTAATTATTATTTATTTATTTATTTATTTATTTTTAAAGGTAGAATAAATTTTACCACTAGTGTAATTTAGACTTAGACTTTAGATTTTGTATTGGGCRACAATTAATTAGGGAAATTGTTTTAAAAAGTAATTAACACGTTATTTGTCTTAGGGCCATCTAGGTTCATCCCTCTATCATCAACAACACGATGTGCCCTTCAGGACGCACTAGGTGCTCAAAGGGTGCCACTCACCTCATTTGTTCCTTTGCGCGACGTGCCCTTCAGGACGGACTACGTGATCCAACGGTGCCACTCGCCTCTTGACTGGTTTGGTAGACATCAATAACCCCTGGAGTCAACACTCTGCCAGGTGAACTTGTGGGAGACTAAGGGCCTCTAAGGAATAAGGCCCCCACCTTATTGCGTGCCCCTTAGAATCATCGTGAGTGACTGTTGCAGTCTGCCCTCACAACATCGTTGGTCCTAGCGAACTAGGTAATCGTTAACCTACAGTTCGAGCCATGACGGGAGTGCTAGTAGGTTGTGGCAGGGTTGCTTTTCACACCTCTCCCTCAACATCTCTGGTAGTGGTACGTGACCCCTTTACTCCATATGTGAGTCTGGTCGACAAGCTATCGTCAGTTTGCATCATCAACAAATCATATCAAAATATATCCATGTCATATCATCCAATCAGATGCACTAATATCATAGTAAAAACAATCAAACCTCAATGGTATCACTCCCTGACTCAATCCAAAGTCCAAGGGGTCCCATCAATGCCTCGACATCCTCTAGGTTCGTAATCCTGCACACTTAGTAAAACCAAGTCAATAGCACCTATCTATGTCCAAGTGGTAAAACAACATGTCAACAACCCATAACACCTCATAATCAAAATAAAAAAGTTTTAATAGCATAATAATTCGGATCACTTGTGAACAAGTGTCCTCAAAGAATAAGTTTCCTCAGTGCACCAGAGCGGGATGTTACATACACCCTCTCTTGGTCTAAACTTCGTCCCAAAGTTTCATATTATAAATGTTGAATAAAGTGTATCACAGTATCATATGTCTATCCATCCAACAAAAATGGGAACTGCTGGCACATATTATATGCGTCCTCCTAGGTCGTTGAGTGCGGACTATAATTGTCCCACTGGACCTTGACCTAATCTATCATTTGACGTCGTAGCTGTCGAACGCGATGATCCAAGATGCGGGCCGGCTCAGCCGTGAGCTCTCCCTTGTCTAATATCTACAAGGAACTCATGTCAATAACATGTGTAGGATCACCAATCATAATGTCTCAAACAGAGATGTGCAAGACATCATGCATACGCCTCAAGAATCACGCAAGGCTAGTCATTAGGCCATAGGTCTCTCTTTTCCATAATATCGTAGGAGATATTTTAGCCCCTTTTTTTGAACTTGATCGAACTGTTATGTGGTTTACACCGCAAAAATACTCTATCGCCACATTGTAACTATGGTCGACATGACCCGCATCGACATAACTCTTCTGTCGATCCTGTGCTTCTTTAATCCTTTGTCTTATTGTTTGCATTTGCTCTTCCATTTCTTGGATTGCTTTTGGTCCCACCAGGACCCTATCCTCAAGCTGATCCCAACTCAAGGGAATCCGACACAGTCACCCGTAAAGAAACTCGAAAGGCACCATCTATGGTGCTCTGGTAACTGTTGTTGTAAGCGAACTCTATTAGTGGCAAGAATTCTTTCCAACGCTTTTGTTGGTCCATCACGTACATGCACAACATGTCCTCCAAGGTCTGGTTTGTTTGTTTGGTTCACCCATCAGTCTTCAGGTGATACGCAGTACTAAAGTTAAGTTGGGTTCCCAAGGCCTCTTGGAAACTCGTCCAAGATCATCCAGTAAACATCGATCCTCGATCAGATTTAATACTCTTAGGCACGCCATGCAGCCTCACAATCTCAGTGATGAAACTCTAGCTATGTCGGGTGCCTGATACGTCATATGCACAGGAATAAAGTGAGCACTCTTCATCAGAGTGTCTACTACTATGAAAATTGAGGCATGTCTCCATGCCGTCAGTGGCAATCCAATAATAAAATCCATCAAAATAACCTCCCATTTTGATTCTGGAATAGTATGTGGTTGTAGTAATCCTACTGGGTGCCTATGTTCAGCCTTTACTTCCTAACATTCTAGACATCTGGCCACATAGTTGACTATGTCTGCCTTCATTCCCTTCTAGTAGAATAAGGGTTTAAGGTCTACCCTCATCTTCGTGACTCCTGGGTGAGCCATGTAAATTTCTCTATGAGCCTCGTTTAAGATCAACATCCTCAACTCGTCATTTGGTGGTAAGTAGATACGATTTTTAAACCTCAATAAACCATTGCTATCAAAAGAAAATCCTTCAAATTGTGGTATCATCATTTTGTTTTGTCCGATGAAACCCTCGACCTCTTTGTACCAATCATCAACACGCTGTAAAATTAGAATCTTTTCAGGTAGATTTATCTGAAGAGGCAACACCTAAAAGATGCGTGATATCTGACTCAATGCATCTGCCACTCGGTTCATTGTTCCTTTCATGTAAGTAATCTCGAAGTCGTACCCGCTAAGCAATTCTAACCAACGTCATTGTCGTGCATTCAGGTCACTTTGCATAAATATGTGTTGTAGTCTACAATGGTCAGTCCTTGGTTCAAATTTTCATCCAACAAGGTAGTGTCTCCAAACCTTCAAGGCATATACGATGGATAATAACTCCAAATCATGTGTCATGTAGATCTCCTCATGCCTTCTCAATTTCCTCGAAATGTAAGCAATCACTCGTCCGTCTTGCATCAATACCCCGCCTAAGCCCTCCTTGGATGCATCAATGCATACCAAGAATTCCATGTCCATGTTAGGGACCTTTAGTATTGGTGTTGTTTTCAACAATTCCTTGAGCCTCCGAAATGCTTCAGTGCATTTCTCAGTCCATACAAACTTCTTATTCTTCTTCTGTAACTCCATGATCGGACTTTCTATCTTCAAAAATACCTCGATGAACTGTCGATAGTATCCTGCTAAACCCATGAATCTACGCACTTCCGGGACATTCGTTGATGCAGGACATTGCATAATAGCCTCAAAATTTGTTGGATCCATGGCGATGCCTTTGCCGGAGATAACATGCCCTAAGTAGTGAATCTTCAATTGATAAAATGATCATTTGGACAACTTCCCATAAAAATTTTGCTCTTGCAAACACTGTAGTACCAAGCGCAAGTGCTCATCATGCTCCTCTGTCGTCCGAGAGTAAATCAAAATATCGTCAATGAACACTTGGACAAACTTGTCCAAGTACTCGTGGAATGCCTCGTTCATCAAACTCATAAATACCCTGGGGGCGTTTGTCAGTCCAAACAGTAAAATAGTAAACTTGTAATGTCTAAACCTTATCTTAAAGCCAGTCTTAGGGATGTCATCCTCCTTGATCCATAACTGGTGATACCCTGATCGCAAATCGATCTTGGAGAACACTGTCACACCCTTCATTTGATCGAACAGATCATCAATTCTTGGCAATGGATACTGATTCTTGGTCCTGGCCTTGTTCAGTTAATGGTATTCAATGCAAAGCCTCCATGATATGTCCTTATTTCATATGAAAATAATAGGTGCACCCCACGGTGACACACTAGGACATATCAGACCCATGTCCAACAAGTCCTTTAGTTGCATTTTCAACTCTTATAACTCTTGAGTCGACATCTGATAAGGCATTCTTTCTATCGGTTCAGTCCCCGGTTTCAGGTCTATGGTAAACTCCAACTCCCTCTCCAGTGGAATCCCAGGTAACTCATCTGGAAATACGTTCGCAAACTCTCTCACCACCGGAAGGTGTTCTAAACCTTCCGTGACTCCCTTCTCATTTAACGCAAGGATCAAATAAATCTTACACCCCTTGTGCATACTCTTCTGTAGCTGTAAGGAAGAGATGAACCTCAGGGAAACTCCCTGGTTCCATCCTACAATCACATGTCTCTATCCCTTGTCATCGACTAAGCTCAACCAATTTGTCTTACAGTTGATNCATACTCTTCTGTAGCTGTAAGGAAGAGATGAACCTCAGGGAAACTCCCTGGTTCCATCCTACAATCACATGTCTCTATCCCTTGTCATCGACTAAGCTCAACCAATTTGTCTTACAGTTGAGTACTATCTCATGCGATTTCAACCAGTCCATACCAATCATGACATCATAAGATCCTAGGATCATGACATACAGGTTGGCCCTTGTGACAGACTCTCCCAGGTTAAGGATACAACCCATAACCTTTCCTCCGACCTTTTTTTTGGCTCCCGAATCCATCTCCACAAAGCTAAACTCATCCTATTCGACTACCTTTACCTTAATCCTTTTTAGCACTGCACCAGAAATGAAACTCTCGGTAGCACCGAGTTCTATCAAAATACTAAGGGTCTAGTCAATGACGGTACCTGACGTCTTGAGCATAGTCGACTAGTTCTCTTCCTGGTGGTTATTCATCACTGCATGAATCCGATGGGCCTTGAACAAAACTCCCATGGTAGTGGGTCCGACTGATCCATACTTCGGCCCTTTCCTCTGGGCAGTAATGCAGGTAATGTGGCTCCCCCCAATCCAACACACTTTCTTTGGTCCAGCAATCCTGGTACCTAAAGTAGAAGCTAAATCCTAACAATAAGGCTAAACTCAAATTTCTTGACCCTAATTTTCTGGGTAAATTAATGCGGAGCATACCGAAACAGCTCCAAAATGGGCCTCGTACCCAGGCACCATGCAACTACCTTATCGCAAGGTGTCGAACTCATTGGGATGATGCTCAATGAATTCCTTAGAAAAATACCTCTCTTGGAACCATTCCTCAAACAATTCCCATGACACGTCGTCGACAGCCATGTTTAAAAGTGGCAGGAGTGTCTTTCGCCAAAGAAGAATTCTCCCCTATAGTTGAAAGGCCACAAAGTAGACCTTCATGATGGAGGTCATAATCATGAAGCATGAAGCATAATGCCTTTCTCTACAACCGTGCCTCAATAGAAAATATTCCCATGACTCTCATGGGCTCAAGAACTCAACTTTCTCAAGTTCTCAGTGGATGCTAATGACACTAGCTAGGGCACGTTTGTGGGCCCTCATTGGTACAGGTGCCCCGACCTCATACCAAAACCTTTAGTGAATCATGGCCCTTTGACATTACCTAGAAGAGACTTGTCAGACCATCATCATCCCTTAATCAAAGCCCATCCAACCCAAGGATTGGTCCCTCCCCTTGGGGCTTGACTCCGAGGATGCAGAAACCTCTACAGGCATCGCGCCTCCTTCCACGACACCACGTTGCGAACCTCCGAGGTGTCCTATAAACGAGATCACCGGATGAACTCGTTAAAGTTTTAAGAATCCTTAGGTTGATACTCAAAGGTTTACTACAGTGGAAAGAAAGGAGATCCACAATTGCAGGGTTGAACCTGCTCTGATACCATATGTAACAGCCCAATCGTTACGACTACAAGCGAAGCAGAAAGTGAAATTTTTTTTTTTGTTTTTAGGCAGGAAGAAAACGACGTCACAGTTAACCACACCTAGATGATGAACACATGCACACCATTTAGGCAACAGACAACTTGACTCCATGCACTGGCACACAAGCAACTAGGAGAAACATGTGTAAAACAACAAGGAGAAACGACTACCCACCCGACACAACAGGACCATGCCTACAAGCTAAGGGAAAACATCCCCCTCCCGACACAACAGCCTTGACGAACAAAGACTAGAACCTCAAGGCATGCAAACCTAAAGCATGAAGGCATGCGCCAAAAGAAAACTTACAATGCTCGACCACACTCACATGGTAGGCACCGATTCCGACCAAGTTAGCATTCCCCTCTATCTAATAGGGAGTGCAATGCTCCCCTCCTTAGGAATCCTTCCCTCACCCATTGTTAGATGCATCAATAATCGTGGTGTAAAAACATAACGAGACCCTTAACACAAACCAAACCATCGCGTTAGGAGATCAAGTTAGCTATCTAACCCCTGGCGACTAACCCTAGCACCCAACGATAAGTCGACAAGACGACTATGACTTTCACACAACCCAATAAATTCCTCACTCAACCAATAAATCTGTACATATTAAATGATTAGTATCTAAACAAATGTTTGTTGCGTCATTCTTCCCAATCCCAAGGTCAAATAAGTATGAATTGATTCCTTTAAAACTGAAACTAGATTTCTACCTTAAGAGTATAATTGTTTTCCTTAAAAGATTGTTCCCATCTGTATTAGGCTATGTATCGATTTATTTGTGGTCTAAGATATGAGATCACTGCTATCTTCCTAAAATGCTATATAAGTATTTACTTTGCTGTGTAATCGTCAATGTATATATATCGATGTAAACCAATAAAAATAAAAAGTGGTTGTGTAATAATCAAAGTGTGCAGGAAATTTGTTGGGTAAAAACCGAATTTAGGGTATTGCTGGGAATTAATCAAGGTACATAAAGTTGTATCACAACATAAATAATAAATAGAGATTTAATGCAACACTATAAGATATGCAATTATATATATAATAAACACAACTATATAATGGTGAGTAATAAAATGCTAAAACGCAGCTGTAGAATATTACACAACATTGAAAGATGACTCGTGAGTAGATAATATGAATACATCCATGAATGGAGCTGCCTAGAAAATGATGCCATATCTAGGTGAGGTTTGTTTCCAAGGCATCCAGGTATCAGAGTAGATAGAGGTAACAACAGGGAGTCATTGACTGGTCAATAAAACATAGGGTAAAATATATACATGCACCACTATGTAAATCAGTGAGTGTTGTAGGTTGTGCCTCGAAATTAGTGTTGAGTATGGCAGCATGAAAATCATGGTGTAGAAGCTGTGTAAATGCCCCAAATAGTGAGGTGAGTATCGTTACGCTTTCCCAGGAAACCGTCCATAAATAATCAAGGTTAATCAACATCAAACCGCTGTTATTCTAGGGTTAAAACACAACCAACTGAGTAAATTATTTTCCCAACAAGTAAATATTTGCTAGTATTCAAATATTAAACATAGGCACACCATAAAATTTGCAGGCATGTAGAGATTTGTTGTCAATCCAAGAATCAACTCACTGTCAATTAAACCAACTCGTTGTGTAACAAGAAGGAAGAATTTGTTGTAAAAAAAATTTGGCAAATTCGCCTAGAGGCACTACCCTAGCTGGGGAAATCACCAGGTGCTTTAATGTCTATCACTCTAAACGATTGGTGTCATTAGTATACATGAATTCAAATTGGGCGCAAGTAACGATTCAATGGAAGGCATTTTAAGGTTTAATCAACAATAAATGAAAAAAAATGAAATTAGAAATCGAAAATCAGAAATTGGACACAGTTAAAGGTTCATCAGAAGGTAAAAAGGAAAACGCAGGTAGAAGCACAACAGCTACACCCCCCCCCCCCCCCCCCGCCCGATCACACAGTAGAACCACAGTAATGGCACCGCAAGCACTACCCATTACACAGTATATACGCAGGCAAAATACAACTCAAGCACACAGAGAGGAGAATTCAAACGCAATCAAGAAGATGCGTAACTATGCTGTGGGAAGCATGTAGTCAAGAAGATTTGTAACTATGCTGTGGGAAGCACATAGTCAAAATTATTGATCTACACAGGTAGAAAATTCGTGGAGGAACCAAAATCCATGTAAATTTATTTACGAAAGGTAATAAATTGCTGAGGAGAAATCGTTGTTAAGGATCACATATCACAATAGCTGAAGTAATAATATTTTTTCATCCATTACCGAATTACAACAGCAAAGTTAATATTTTTACATCAGTTACACAATTATAATCACCGAAGTAATAAAAACCATTCAATCTAACAACAACCAAACACAGATTGAAGTTAAATATTTTTCATCTCAGAATACCAATATAAAAATGTTGACAACAATAAGAGAATGCCAGGGCCCTAAGGATAACTCATCAAAAGGATCACAGGGATTCTATCAGTCAAGGCACAGAAAATAAACAACAAGGAAGCAAGATAATCCAAACGTCAAGGCCATACTGAAGGATGCAAGTCCAACAATCAGGCTAGGACATCCACAGAGGTAGATGGCTGATAGGTTCACCTTCGCTTCATCATCCTCGCACGAAAAAGTAGGGCATTGAGATCCATAGGTATTTTAACGCTAAGGTGATGACTTTAAATCAGGCTCCTGGCCGACTTCTCAGGCGAGGATTGGTGAGATAGGGATGAAGGATAAACAACCTCAAGGTCACAATCAACACCACTGGGCGGTCATGACATGCGGGACAACGAAGGCCATGGAATTCAACAACCATCGAGCTAGGATAAGGAAGGTTCCAGTCATCAATTTTAAAAAGAACACCATTTTACATTTTCATTAATTAAGCAGATCCAAGCATAAAACCTACAGCATATACTATACAAAATGAAAGGAGAGTATCATTGCCTGTTCGCCCGCTCTGAGTGACGACCGCGCTCTCCATGAAACTCCTACTCGTCGATTGTCGAGACTTCACCGGTACCTCCCAGCCAATGATTGGGGTACTCTTCTTCCCCCTTAGCCCCCCGATCCGCAAAGGGGCCATGCACACTATCCAAATATTTCATCTAGCTCCCAGCTCACCCCGCAAGGCCAAGCTACCACTCCTCTCCGAGCTGGGTATCCCCAACTCCCACAAGTAAATCAGTCAAGTAGATATTTCTGCAGTGTAACGTTACTCAAACAGAAGATCCCCTTCATCCTTCTTCCTCCTTCATTATAAAGTTTCGATCTTCCTTTCTTTCCTAAAATCTTATTTAATTAAAGTTTAAAAAAAAAATTCTTAAAAATTCTTCTCTGTACAAGTGTCACCCATCCTCTACATTCCTCCATTGTTTAATTTCTTTAATTAATTAATTATCTTATTTCCCTCACCCACATAGAGTTACTCCTAGAATCACTCCTAGGTGTCCCCAAATTCCCTTATAGGTTTTAAAGGCTTTCCCTATTATGAAGTTGCTAATTCAGTTTAAAATTAGAAGGCTCTTAAATGGTATATTCTTTACTAAGTTGACTTTCTTCTTTTTCCCTTAAGTTCCCCTTTCCCTTTTTATGTTACCTTTTTTCCCTAATTTCCTATTTTTTTTATTTTCCCTCTTTCCCCTTTTTACTTAGAACTCAAAAAGACAGGTGTGTAATTTAACCTCTTTTTCCTTTTATCATTAAATTAGTGTATTTTAAATTATCAAAATATAAAACAATTAATTACCTCTTTACATTTTATAACCACAGTGTTTATTATTTTGTTTTTTATGAATAAATTAATTTCTTATTCCCTTCATGTTACAAGATTTTATGAAGATCATAATTATCATTTAAGTTGTTTTTATTTTAATTATTATTATTTATTTATTTAGCTATTATTAATTTTTTTAAAGGTAGAATAAATTTTACCACTAGCGTAATTTAGACTTAGACCTTAGATTTTGTATTGGGCAACAATTAATTAGAGAAATTGTTTTAAAAATTACTTAACACGTTATTTGTCTTAGGGCCATCTAGGTTCATCCCTCTATCATCAACAACGCGACGTGCCCTTCAGGACGCACTAGGTGCTCCAAGGGTACCACTCACCTCATTTGTTCCTTTGCGCCACGTGCCCTTCAAGACGCACTACGTGCTCCAAGGGTTCCACTCACCTCTTGACTGATTTGGTAGACATCAATAACCCCTGGAGTCAACACTCCGCCAGGTGAAATTGTGGGAGACTAAGGGATTCTAAGGAATAAGGCCCCCGCCTTATTGCATGTCCCTTAGAATCATTGTGAGCGACTGTCACAGTCTGCCCTCACAACATCGTCAGTCCTCTTGAACTAGGTAATCTTTAACCTACAGGTCGAGCCACGGTGGGAGTGCTAGTAGGTTGTGGCAGGGATTTTGTCCACACCTCTCCCTCAACATCTCTGGTAGTCGTACATGACACCTTTACTCCATATGTGAGTCTGGTTGGCAAGCTATCATCAGCCTGCATCATCAACAAATCATGTTAGAATATATCCATGTCATATCATCCAATCAGATGCGCTAATATCATAGTAAAAACAATCAAACCCCAATGGTATCACTCCCTGACTTGATCTGGAGTCCAAGGGGTCCCATCGATTCCTCGGCATCCTCTAGGTCCGTAATCCTACACACTCAGTAAAACCGAGACAATAGCACCTGTCTATGTCCAAGCGGTAAAACAACATGTCATCAACCCATAACGCCTCATAATCAAAATCAAAAAGTTGTAATAGAATAATAATCCGGATCACTTGCGAGCAGGTGTCCTCAAAGAATAAGTTTGATCAGTGCGCCAGAGCAAGATGTTACAAATTGCCTCTTCAAATAGATTCGATGTGATAAGGATTTTTTCATGTAAAGGCTCTCCTTTATACTCCATAAGCCCTTTATTTATTCCTCTCAAACAATATTAAAAGGAACATCATCTACCAAACAAAATCAAGTGGTGTTGACAACTCTTTTATCTAGATATCCCTAGTCATCATCAGTCACACCAGTAGGATTTTTTGTGTTTCCTACCAATGAATTATGCATTCCTTGTTAAACCAATAGATCATGCATATTGAGCTTCCATAGCTAGAGGTTATTCTTCTCATTGAAACTCTCCACATCAAAATTTTCATTTGAAATCTTCTCCATTTGATGTTATTGAACAAACACCAATCTCCAATTACTTTTTCTTCAATCTTCACCATGATGAACCTTCACCCACTATGTATTATTTTTTACTTAATGCAAATCAATATCTATCAAATATATCTAAATTTTTTATATTATGGGTCAGAGTAATGTTTGCTTCTTTTGCATGACTATGTCTTATGGCACAATTTCAAGTCTAAGTGCCTGGGGATGCAAATTTAAAACTCATTGGGTGGTGTGGTCCATAATGTATTATGGTCAACTACCAATATGTTATAGACCATGAAAGTTAGTTCAACTAACATCCCTTCTCATCAAAACATAACAAACAACAAATACAACTATGCTCAACCACGTACTCTAGCAATTCCACCTCATCCTCCATGAGATCGATCGAAACAGGTGAAGAAAAAATCACTCATTACCACTCTCTCTTCACTAGTTGGTCTCTCTTCCATGAATTATGTCTACCTTCCTTCAATAAAGTCTCCAAAAAACCATGCATTGTGAGTTGTATGTGTCCTAATATAAAACATAAGGCCCTTCTCAAACCACGGATCTGATACCACTTCCCGAAAACGTGATCCCACAGAAAATATGAACTATAGCACAAATTGATTATGAAGGATTAGCGTAAATGATAAAACAATATAACAAAATGGAATTCAACAAGGCATGGATTTACATGGTAAAACCCTGACAATATGCCAAGGAAACATCCAGGGGAAAAGGTATGAATATTCTTATTGTTGTTAAATATTACAATATTCCCATTGTAATATTACAAAACATTCATATGCCTCTCACGTGTATACATACATACATACATACATACATACATACATACATACATATATATATATATATATATATATATAACTACCACCATTCACCTATTTTGATTGTTGTCACAAAACACATACATGGTTTTAGATGTCGGCAATAAGAAATCTTTATAAAATGTTATCCCCAAATAAAATTCAATAATGTTTCCCTAGATATGCACCCAATTGCTTCACTACTCCTCTCTTTAAATTTTTTCGATCTCCAACTATGAACAAGAGATTTCCATCCCAAGAGCCAAATGTTGGCTAAATATGATATTTCCTCTACCCGTGATTTCTTAGAGAAATGAGATAATTCACTATTTCATGGATTTTTTCAACTTTATATTGCAATTTTATCAATTAAAATGTATAGTTTAACACTCAAATTTTCTATAAAATGTGTTAAAAAAACAACTATTTTTTTTTACTAGAGGAATACCCAATTGTTATCCCTGCATAACAGTACAAATATACCAATTGAAAAGAAAATTATGCTACTAATT
>JASDQU010011381.1:59918-70383 GCA_032191745.1 Picea mariana | reverse complement strand
ATTTTATTATTTTGTTTTTTATGAATAAATTAATTTCTTACTCCCTTCATGTTACAAGATTTTATGAAGATCATAATTAGCATTTAAGTTGTTTTTATTTTAATTATTATTATTTATTTATTTTTAAAGGTAGAATAAATTTTACCACTAGTGTAATTTAGACTTAGAACTTAGATTTTGTACTAGGCGACAATTGATTAGGGAAATTGTTTTAAAAAGTAATTAACATGTTATTTGTCTTAGGGCCATCTAGGTTCATCCCTCTATCATCAACAACACGATGTGCCCTTCAGGACGCACTAGGTGCTCAAAGGGTGCCACTCACCTCATTTGTTCCTTTGCGCAACGTGCCCTTAAGGACGGACTACGTGCTCCAAGGGTGCCACTCACCTCTTGACTGATTTGGTAGACATCAATAACCCCTGGAGTCAACACTCTGCCAGGTGAACTTGTGGGAGACTAAGGGCCTCTAAGGAATAAGGCCCCCACCTTATTGCGTGACCCTTAGAATCACCATGAGTGACTGTTGCAGTCTACCCTCACAACATCGTCGGTCCTAACGAACTAGGTAATCGTTAACCTATAGTTCGAGCCACGATGGGAGTGCTAGTAGGTTGTGGCAGGGCTGCTTTTCACACCTCTCCCTCAACATCTCTGGTAGTCGTACGTGACCCCTTTACTCCATATGTGAGTCTGGTCGACAAGCTATTGTCAGTTTGCATCATCAACAAATCATATTAGAATATATCCATCTCATATCATCCAATCAGATGCACTAATATCATAGTAAAAACAATCAAACCCCAATGGTATCACTCCCTGACTCAATCCAGAGTCCAAGGGGTCCCATCAATGCCTCGACATCCTCTAGGTTCGTAATCCTGCACACTCAGTAAAACCAAGTCAATAGCACCTATCTATGTCTAAGTGGTAAAAAAACATGTCATCAACCCATAACACCTCATAATCAAAATAAAAAAGTTTTAATAGCATAATAATCCGGATCACTTGTGAACAAGTGTCCTCAAAGAATAAGTTTCCTCAGTGCGCCAGAGCGGGATGTTACATACACCCTCTCTTGGTCTAAACTTCGTCCCGAAGTTTCATAGTATAAATGTTGAATAAAGTGTATCACAGTATCATATGTCTATCCATCCAACAAAAATGGGAACTTCTGGCACATATTATATGCGTCCTCCCAGGTCGTTGAGTGCGGACTATAACTGTCCCACTGGACCTTGACCTAATCTATCGTTTGATGTCGTAGCTATCGAACACGATGATCCAAGATGCAGGTCGGCTCAGCCGTGAGCTCTCCCTCGTCTGATACCTACACGGAACTCATGTCAATAACATGTGTAGGATCACCAATCATAATGTCTCAAACAGAGATGTGCAAGACATCGTGCATACACCTCAAGAATCACGCAAGGCTAGTCATTAGGCCATAGGCCTCTCTTTTCCATAATATCGTAGGAGATATTTTAGCCCCTTTTTTTGAACCTGATCAAACTGTTATGCGGTTTACACCGCAAAAATACTCTATCGCCACATTGTAACTATGGTCGACATGACCTGCATCGACATAACTCTTCTGTCGATCCTGTGCTTCTTTAATCCTTTGTCTTATTGTTTGCACTTGCTCTTCCATTTCTTGGATCGCTTCTGGTCCCACCAGGACCCTATCCTCAAGCTGATCCCAACTCAAGGGAATCCGACACAGTCACCCGTAAAGAAACTTGAAAGGCGCCATCTATGGTGCTCTGGTAACTGTTGTTGTAAGCGAACTCTATTAGTGGCAAGAATTCTTCCCAACGCTTTTGTTGGTCCATCACGTACATGCACAACATGTCCTCCAAGGTCTGGTTTGTTTGTTTGGTCCACCCATCAGTCTTCAGGTGATACGCAGTACTAAAGTTAAGTTGGGTTCCCAAGGCCTCTTGGAAACTTGTCCAAGATCATCCAGTAAACATCGATCCTCGATCGGATTTAATCCTCTTAGGCACGCCGTGCAGCCTCACAATCTCACTGATGAAACTCTAGCTATGTCGGGTGCCTGATATGTCATATGCACAGAAATAAAGTGAGCACTCTTCATCAGAGTGTCTACTACTATGAATATTGAGGCATGTCTCCATGCCGTCAGTGGCAATCCAACAATAAAATCCATCGAAATAACCTCCCATTTTGATTCTGGAATAGTATGTGGTTGTAGTAATCCTATTGGGTGCCTATGTTCAGCCTTTACTTCCTAACATTCTAGACATCTGGCCACATAGTTGACTATGTGTGCCTTCATTCCCTTCTAGTAGAATAAGGGTTTAACGTCTACCCTCATCTTCGTGACTCCCGGGTGAGCCATGTAAATTTCTCTATGAGCCTCGTTTAAGATCAACATCCTCAACTCGTCATTTGGTGGTAAGTAGATACGATTTTTAAACCTCAATAAACCATCACTATCAAAATAAAATCCTTCAAATCGTGGTATCATCATTGTGTTTTGTCCGATCAAACCCTCGACCTCTTTGTACCAATCATCAACACGCCATAAAATTAGAATCTTTTCAGGTAGATTCATTTGAAGAGGCAACACCTAAAAGATGCGTGGTCTCCGACTCAATGCATCTGCCACTCAGTTCACTGTTCCTTTCATGTAAGTAATCTCGAAGTTGTACTCGCTAAGCAATTCTAACCAACGTCATTGTCGTGCATTCAGGTCACTTTGCATAAATATGTGTTGTAGTCTACAATGGTCAGTCCTTGGTTCAAATTTTCATCCAACAAGGTAGTGTCTCCAAACCTTCAAAGCATATACGATGGATAATAACTCAAAATCATGTGTCATGTAGATCTCCTCATGCCTTCTCAATTTCCTCGAAATGTAAGCAATCACTCATCTGTCTTGCATCAATACCCCGCCTAAGCCCTCCTTGGATGCATCAGTGCATACCAAGAAGTCCATGTCCATGTTAGGGACCTTTAGTATTGGTGTTGTTGTCAACAATTCCTTCAGCCTCCGAAATGCTTCAGTGCATTTCTCGGTCCATACAAACTTCTTGTTCTTCTTCTGTAACTCCGTGATCGGACTTGCTATCTTCAAAAATACCTCGATGAACTGTCGATAGTATCCTGCTAAACCCATGAATCTACGCACTTCCGGGACATTCGTCGATGCAGGACATTGCATAATAGCCTCAAAATTTGTTGGATCCATGGCGATGCCTTCGCCGGAGATAACATGCCCTAAGTAGTGAATCTTCAATTGATAAAATGAGCATTTGGACAACTTCCCCAAAAATTTGTGCTCTTGCAAACACTGTAGTACCAAGCGCAAGTGCTCATCATGCTCCTTTGTCGTCTGAGAGTAAATCAAAATATCATCAATGAACACTTGGACAAACTTATCCAAGTACTCGTGGAACGCCTCGTTCATCAAACTCATAAATACCCTCCGGGCGTTTGTCAGTCCAAACAGTAAAATAGTAAACTTGTAATGTCTAAACCTTATCTTAAAGGCAGTCTTAGGGATGTCATCCTCCTTGATCCGTAACTGGTGATACCCTGATCGCAAATCGATCTTGGAGAACACTTTCACACCCTTCATTTGATCGAACAGATCATCAATTCTTGGCAATGGATACTGATTCTTGGTCCTGGCCTTGTTCAGTTGATGGTAGTCAATGAAAAGCCTCCATGATATGTCCTTATTTCATATGAAAATAATAGGTGCACCCCACGGTGACACACTAGGACATATCAGACCCATGTCCAACAACTCCTTTAGTTGTATTTTCAACTCTTATAACTCTGGAGTCGACATCCGATAAGGCATTCTTGCTATCGGTTCAGTCCCCGGTTTCAGGTCTATGGTAAACTCCAACTCCCTCTCCAGTGGAATCCCAGGTAACTCATATGGAAATACATTCACAAAATCTCTCATCACCAGAAGGTGTTCTAAACCTTTCATGACTCCCTTCTCATTTAACGCAAGGATCACATAAAGCTTTCACCCCTTGTGCATACTCTTCTGTAGCTGTAAGGAAGAGATGAACCTTAGGGAAACTCCCTGGTTCCATCCTACAATCACATGTCTCTATCCCTTGTCATCGACTAAGCTCAACCATTTTGTCTTACAGTTGAGTATCATCTCATGCGATTCCAACCAATCCATACCAATCATGACATCATAAGATCCTAGGATCATGACGTACAGGTTGGCCCTTGTGACAGACTCTCCCAGGTTAAGGATACAACCCATAACCTTTCCTCCAACCTTTTTTTTGGCTCCCGAAGCCATCTCCACGAAGCTAAACTCGTCCTATTTGAGTACCTTTACCTTAATCCTTTTTAGCACTGCACCAGAAATGAAACTCTCGGTAGCACCGAGATCTATCAAAATACTAAGGGTATATTCAATGACGGTACCTGACGTCTTGAGCATAGTTGACTAGTGCTCTTCCTGGTGGTTATTCATCGCTGCATGAATCCGATGGGCCTTGAACAAAACTCCCATGGTAGTGGGTCCGACTGATCCATACTTCGGCCCTTTCCTCTGAGCAGTAATGCAGGTAATGTGGCTCCCCCCAATCCAACACACTTTCTTTGGTCCAGCAATCCTAGTACCTAAAGTAGAAGCTAAATCCTAACAATAAGGCCAAACTCAAATTTCTTGACCCTAATTTTCTGGGTAAATTAATGCGGAGCATACCGAAACAGCTCCAAAATGGGCCTCGTACCCGGGCACCATGCAACTGCCTTATCGCAAGGTGTCGAACTAGTTGGGATGATGCTCAATGAATTCCTTAGAAAAATACCTCTCTTGGAACCATTCCTCGAACAATTCCCATGACACGTCGTCGACAACCATGTTTAAAAGTGGCAGGAGTGTCTTTTTCCAAAGAAGAATGCTCCCCTACAGTTGAAAGGCCACAAAGTAGACCTTCATGATGGAGGTCATAATCATGAAGCATGAAGCATAATGCCTTTTTCTACAACCATGCCTCAACAGAACAGCTGCCCATGACTCTCATGGGCTCAAGAACTCAACTTTCTCAAGTTCTCAGCGGATGATAATGACACTAGCTAGGGCATGTTTGTGGGCCCTCATTGGTACAGGTGCCCCGACCTCATACCAAAACCTTTAGTGAATCATGGCCCTTTGACATTACCTAGAAGAGACTTGTCATACCATCATCATCCCTTAATCAAAGCCCATCCAAGCCAAGGATTGGTCCCTCCCCTTGGCGCTTGAATCCGAGGATGCAGAAACCTCTACAGGCGTCGCACCTCCTTCCACGACACCACGTTGCGAACCTCCGAGGTGTCCTATAAATGAGATCACCGGATGAACTCGTTAAAGTTTTAAGAATTGCTAGGTTGATACTCAAAGGTTTACTACAGTGGAAAGAAAGGAGATCCACAATTGCAGGGTTGAACCTGCTCTGCTGCCATATGTAACAACCCAATCTTTACGACTACAAGCGAAGTAGAAAGTGCAATTTTTTTTTTTGTTTTTAGGCAGGAAGGAAACGACATCACAGTTAACCACACCTAGATGATGAACACATGCACACCATTTAGGCAACAAACAACTTGACTCCATGCACTAGCACACAAGCAACTAGGAGAAACATGTGTAAAACAACAAGGAGAAACGACTACCCACCCGACACAACAGGACCATGCCTACAAGCTAAGGGAAAAAATCCCCCTCCTGACACAACAGCCTTGACGAACAAAGACTATAACCTCAAGGCATGCAAACCTAATGCATGAAGGCATGCGGCAAAAGAAAACTTACAACGCTCAACCACACTCACATGGTAGGCACCGATTCCGACCAAGTTAGCATTCCCCTTTATCTAATAGGGAGTGCAATGCTCCCCTCCTCAGGAATCCTTCCCTCACCCAGTGTTAGATGCATCAATAATCGTGGCATAAAAACATAACGAGACCCTTAACACAAACCAAACCATCGCGTTAGGAGATCAAGTTAACTATCTAACCCCTGACGACTAACCCTAGCACCCAACGACAAGTCGACAAGACGACTATGACTTTCACACAACCCAATAAATTCCTCACTCAACCAATCAATCTGTACATATTAAATGATTAGTATCTAAACAAATGTTTGTTGCGTCATTCTTCCCAATCCCAAGGTCAAATAAGTATGAATTGATTCCTTTAAAACTGAAACTAGATTTCTACCTTAAGAGTATAATTGTTTTCCTTAAAAGATTGTTCCCATCTGTATTAGGCTATCTATCGATTTATTTGTGGTCTAAGATATGAGATCACTGCTATCTTCCTAAAATTCTATATAAGGATTTACTTTGCTGTGTAATCGTCAATGTATATATATAGATGTAAACCAATAAAAATAAAAAGTGGTTGTGTAATAATCAAAGTGTGCAGGAAATTTGCTGGGTAAAAACCGAATTTAGGGTATTGTTGGGAATTAATCAAGGTACATAAAGTTGTATCACAACATAAATAATAAATAGAGATTTAATGCAACACTATAAGATATGCAATTATATATATAATAAACACAACTATATAATGATGAGTAATAAAATGCTAAAACGCAGCTGTAGAATATTACACAACATTGAAAGATGACTCGTGAGTAGATAATATGAATACATCCATGAATGGAGCTACCTAGAAAATGATGCCATTTCTAGGTGAGGTTTTTTTCCAAGGCATCTAGGTATCAGAGTAGATAGAGGTAACAACAGGGAGTCATTGACTGGTCAATAAAACATAGGGAAAAATATATACATGCACCACTGTGTAAATCAGTGAGTGTTGTAGGTTGTGCCTCGAAATTAGTGTTGAGTATGGCAGAATGAAAATCATGGTGTAGAATCTGTGTAAATGCCCCAAATAGTGAGGTGAGTACCGTTACACTTGCCCAGGAAACCGTCCATAAATAATCAATGTTAATCAACATCAAACCGCTGTTATTCCAGGGTTAAAACACAACCAACTAAGGAGTAAATTATTTTCCCAACAAGTAAATATTCGCTAGTATTCAAAGATTAAACATAGGCACACCATAAAATTTGCAGGCATGTAGAGATTCGTTGTCAATCCAAGAATCAACTCACTATCAATTAAACTAGCTCGTTGTGTAACAAGAAGGAAGAATTTGTTGTAAAAAAAAATTGGCAAATTCGCCCAGAGGCACTACCCTAGCTGGGGAAATCACTAGGTGCTTTAATGTCTATCACTCTAAATGATTGGTGTCATTAGTATACATGAATTCAAATTGGGCACAAGTAACGATTAAATGGAAGGCATTTTAAGGTTTAATCAACAATAAATGAAAAAAAATGAAATTAGAAATCAAAAATCAGAAATTGGACACAGTTAAAGGTTAATCAGAAGGTAAAAAGGAAAACGGAGGTAGAAGCACAGCAGCTACGCCCCCCCGCCCGATCACACAGTAGAACCACAGTAATGGCACCGCAAGCGCTACCCATTACACAGTATATACGCAGGAAAAATACAACTCAAGCACACAGAGAGGAGAATTCAAACGCAGTCAAGAAGATGCGTAACTATGCTGTGGGAAGCATGTAGTCAAGAAGATTTGTAACTATGCTGTGGGAAGCACGTAGTCAAAATTATTGATCTACACAGGTAGAAAATTCGTGGAGGAACCAAAAGCCATGTAAATTTATTTACGAAAGGTAATAAATTGCTGAGGAGAAATCGTTGTTAAGGATCACATATCACAATAGCTGAAGTAATAATATTTTTTCATCCATTACCGAATTACAACAGCAAAGTTAATATTTTTACATCAGTTACACAATTATAATCACCGAAGTAATAAAAACCAGTCAATCTAACAACAACCAAACACAGATTGAAGTTAAATATTTCTCATCTCAGAATACCAATATAAAAATGTTGACAACAATAAGAGAATGACAGGGCCCTAAGGATAACTCATCGAAAGGATCACAGGGATTCTATCAGTCAAGGCACAGAAAATAAACAACAAGGAAGCAAGATAATCCAAACGTCGAGGCCATACTGAAGGATGCAAGTCCAACAATCAGGCTAGGACATCCACAGAGGTAGATGGTTGATAGGTTCACCTTCGCTTCATCATCCTCGCACGAAAAAGTAGGGCATTGAGATCCATAGGTATTTTAACGCTAAGGTGATGACTATAAATCAGGCTCCTAGCCAACTTCTCAGGCAAGGATTGGTGAGATAGGGATGAAGGATAAACAACCTCAAGGTCACAATCAACACCACTGGGCGGTCACGACATGCGGGACAACGAAGGCCATGGAATTCAACAACCATCGAGCTAGGCTAAGGAAGGTTCCAGTCATCAATTTTAAAAAGAACATCATTTTACATTTCCATTAATTAAGCAGATCCAAGCATAAAACCTACAGCATATACTATACAAAATGAAAGGAGAGTATCGTTGCCTATTTGCCCGCTCTGAGTGACGACCGCGCTCTCTGTGAAACTCCTACTCGTCGACTGTCGAGACTTCACTGATACCTCCCAGCCAATGCTTGGGGTACTCTTCTTCCCCCTTAGCCCCCCGAGCCACAAAGGGGCCATGCACACTATCCAGAGATTTCATCTAGCTCCCAGCTCACCCCGCAAGGCCAAGCTACCACTCCTCTCCGAGATGGGTATCCCCAACTCCCACAAGTAAATCAGTCAAGTAGATATTTCTGCAGCGTAACGTTACTCAAACAGAATATCCTCTTCATCCTTCTTCCTCCTTCATTATAAAGTTTCGATCTTCCTTTCTTTCCTAAAATATTATTTAATTAAAGTTTAAAAAAAAATTCTTAAAAATTCTTCTCTGTACAAGTGTCACCCATCCTCTACATTCCTCCATTGTTTAATTTCTTTAATTAATTAATTATCTTATTTCCCTCACCCACCTAGAGTTACTCCTAGAATAACTCCTAGGTGTCCCCAAATTCCCTTACAGGTTTTAAAGGCTTTCCCTATTATGAAGTTGCTAATTCAGTTTAAAATTAGAAGGCTCTTAAATGGTATATTCTTTACTAAGTTGACTTTCTGCTTTTTCCCTTAAGTTCCCCTTTCCCTTTTTATGTTACCTTTTTTCCCTAATTTCCTATTTTTTTTATTTTCCCTCTTTCCCCTTTTTACTTAGAACTCAAAAAGACAGGTGTGGAATTTAACCACTTTTTCCTTTTATCATTAAATTAGTATATTTTAAATTATCAAAATATAAAACAATTAATTCCCTCTTTACATTTTATAACCACAATGTTTATTATTTTGTTTTTTATGAATAAATTAATTTCTTATTCCCTTCATGTTACAAGATTTTATGAAGATCATAATTATCATTTAAGTTGTTTTTATTTTAATTATTATTATTTATTTATTTAACTATTATTAATTTTTTTAAAGGTAGAATAAATTTTACCACTAGCGTAATTTAGACTTAGACCTTAGATTTTGTATTGGGCGACAATTAATTAGGGAAATTGTTTTAAAAATTACTTAACACGTTATTTGTCTTAGGGCCATCTAGGTTCATCCCTCTATCATCAACAATGTGACGTGCCCTTCAGGACGCACTAGGTGCTCCAAGGGTACCACTCGCCTCATTTGTTCCTTTGCGCGACGTGCCCTTCAGGACGCACTACGTGCTCCAAGGGTGCCACTCACCTCTTGACTGATTTGGTAGACATCAATAACCCCTGGAGTCAACACTCCGCCAGGTGAAATTGTGGGAGACTAAGGGCCTCTAAGGAATAAGGCCCCCGCCTTATTGCGTGCCCCTTAGAATCATTGTGATCGACTATCACAGTCTGCCCTCACAGCATCGTCAGTCCTCTTGAACTAGGTAATCTTTAACCTACAGGTCGAGCCATGGTGGGAGTGCTAGTAGGTTGTGCCAGGGATTTTGTCCACACCTCTCCCTCAACATCTCTGGTAGTCGTACGTGACCCCTTTGCTCCATATGTGAGTCTGGTTGGCAAGCTATCATCAGCCTGCATCATCAACAAATCATGTTAGAATATATCCATGTCATATCATCCAATCAGATGCACTAATATCATCGTAAAAACAATCAAACCCCAATGGTATCACTCCCTGACTTGATCTGGAGTCCAAGGGGTCCCATCGATTCCTCGGCATCCTCTAGGTCCGTAATCCTACACACTCAGTAAAACCGAGACAATAGCACCTGTCTATGTCCAAGCGGTAAAACAACATGTCATCAACCCATAACGTCTCATAATCAAAATCAAAAAGTTGTAATAGCATAATAATCCGGATCACTTGCGAGCAGGTGTCCTCAAAGAATAAGTTTGATCAGTGCGCCAGAGCAGGATGTTACAAATTGCCTCTTCAAATAGATTCGGTGTGATAAGGATTTTTTCATGTAAAGGCTCTCCTTTATACTCCATAAGCCCTTTATTGCTTCCTCTCAAACAAT
>JASDQU010011380.1:62059-88417 GCA_032191745.1 Picea mariana | reverse complement strand
GCTTTATTGGTCTTTCGCCCTCTGGTAAGGGGTGGAGACGAAACATTGTCTTCCGGTTCAGAAGTTTCCACAGAGACTGAAACAACCAGGTCTGCATTGGCAGAAGGTTCCGGAACTAAAGCCTTTGCTGGGGGGGTGGATTCCGGAGGCCTATCATCTGCCGGAGGGTCTTCCTCAAAGTCCCCTACCTTCATTATTTACCATTCTATAAAAATAAATATTAGAGACAATATATATCTCTTATATGAACTCACGTACTATTTGTGATATTTAAAGAGTAACCCTTTGTTCTCAATACTTAGTTTTCTCATATGATTTCAAAACTCCATATCCCCATTATTTACCATTATATTAAAATAGATATTGGGGAATAAAGGGAGAAGTTATTCTGCAAAATATTGAWGATATTAATAATAACATTGAAACTAAATTTAACGAGAAACCAATAAATAATAAGAGGACAAAATAAAATTAAGATACTATAAAGAGGCRGTTAACCCTAATCTTGAATATCAAAAGTATCTCTATGTTTTGACTAGCGTCAAGAAGAGAACCAATATTTCTAAATTAAGAACTAATTCTCATGAGCTACATAGTGAAACTGGGCGTTGRAAAATTCTCAAAACACCATGTCATGAAAGAATTTGTCACCTTTGTGACATCTAGAGGGTTGAAGATGAAAAACACATTTTCCTAGAGTGCCTTGCGTATACCCATATTAGATCTCAGTTTCAAAATATTTGTCACAATATCGACCTTCTAACCTTCTAAATCATCCAAATTATAGTGATGTTGGAATGCTTCTCCTAATGTTTTTCAAGCATTGAAGTAACATTTTAAAGAATTCCAAGTAATCTCTTAACTTTCTTAAGGTCTGATAGACCAATATTGGTCTAAGTGGATGTTAACCTTCACCATCACTAGTATTTACCAGACTTTAAAAATATCCCCTCATACCTAATGTTTATTTTGTTGTCAGTCTTAACATATGTGTGTGTGTGTGCATGCATGTGGATGTGTTTTTATAGGTTACAAAGATTGGGGAAAACCGTCGAGTACTTACCCTCATTTTAAGGATGGAACCCATGGTAAACCCTAGAATATTCAGGGCACAAGGTCAGTCAAAAACACATCTCGAAGCCATTACAACAATATATTCATTATGAGTTTGACATATCACTTGCGGGAATTGAACCTAGGGGAGAGGATAACAATCGTTCCTCCCCACTACTCAAGATAAACTCAATTGACAATCTTAACATGTGTGTGTGTGTGTGTGTGTGTGTATGTAATAATTAATGTGTTATTTAATTATTGGTATGATGTAAATTCAAAGTGTATATAGTGAGAAACACATCCATACAAAATGATATGACATGAATATATGAAGAAAATAGAAACCCATCGTTACAAAAGTTCCATGTTGGTGAAACTGTATGAAGTTACAATTTATGAAAGTTATTCAAAAAAGTTTGTATGGTTTCTGTTATCACTTCATAATTTCCCTTGGTTGAAGGAGGAAAACTCATAGGTAACCACAAACCAAGGTTGAGGACTAGAAGCTATCCCTTTCAACCCAGAGAGGGATCTCTCCTGCAACTCAATCAAGGATTGACTGGTTTTGTGAAGTGCAGTGGCTAGATCTTCTGCAAATGAAGGTAGGGTTTACGAAATGGTGGTTGATCAAGGGAAAATACCATTGGGCATGGAGTCAATTCAAACACAAAAGATAAATATTAGTGGCTAGTTTTGAAGCAATCCCAGAAACATATGCGAGGTAAATGATGGTATTTCAGTTAAAATGTCGTTGTAATATAATAGAAGAATGGGAAAAACAACTTATTACACTCAAAGAACCAATTTAGATGAATTCTGATTGTAATTTAAGAAGAAATTGAAGTATTTAACTGTTTGATTTAGAACATCAGAACACAATGAATTCCAAGACATTAAATCCAATTAGATAATTATAGGTTATAGATGAAATGAAAATAAAATCAAGAGAATACATACAAAAATAAAGAGAGAAAAATTCAAACCATCATCACAAGAATCTCTGGTAGGAAACAACTCTGTACTTTTGCACTGATATTCAATTAAGTTCGAGAAATTACAATAGATGCTCAAATTTTATTCTTCTATGATCTAGAAAACCCTTTGCACATTTACAATTACAAAATATATAGAAAATAACTCAACCCAAGCTTAGGGATTCAACCTCAATCGTCTTCCTATGAATATACTCGGTTACATCAAAACATGAACTAATTACAACTGTCTGCAAAATGATAGGGGTACAACTTTAACTTCATTAATTACATAATATTTCTTGGATATTTCAAACTTTATATACCATATGGTAGAGCCTTGGAATGTTGGAGTTGAGTTTCACATGTGTTGACAACTGGAAGTCACCTCAGATGTTGATTTGGCACCTTAGTGTACTTTCACAACGTGCTCGTTGCAAAACTGTGAGCTTCAACACTTTCGCAGCGAGCTCACGCTGCGAAAGTTTTAGCAGGTCTGTAATTAATTGCTTGACCTTTGTTTGTTGTATGAAAGGTAGTGAGGAGTCTAACCACACATATATAATTCTGATAGTCCAAAAAACATCAAATTTGTTGCTCAAAATATTTCCTTGAAGTGACAAAAACCAAAAATCCAAATATCCTTTGGCTGTAAATCAAAATCTGGTCTGCTGATCAAACTTTTATGTCACCAAAAATGAAACAAAACTAAAAGAAGCCTCTGACAATTCACTTATCATCCACAAGCTGCTTGAGCCAATAAATCCAACTTCCTTTTAGCCTCTTCTTCTTGTTGTTGCAACTTTTGCTTCAATACTCTGTTTTCTGCCTTCAGGAGTCTGTTCTGTTGATAGAGGTGCTTGACCTTCCTGTGTAGAGGCAAGGATCTCCTTACCATTATTTTGTTGTTGTCAAGGGCCTCCTCAAACATCTCAAGGTTTTCAGATACCTTCTTGCTCATTGTTATTTTCTCAGCCCTCATCTGTTCTATGGTATTGTGTGCCTTTTTGAGTTGATGTATTAATCTCTACATTGTTCCATCATTCCCTAGTGAAGATTGTATCGCAATAGTCTCTGCAACCATATGATGGATAGGGGCTTCAATGGTATCTTTCTTTGTTAGGGAGATATTTTTGAATGCAAACTTGGTTAAATGCCTCCATTACCTTGATATTCCTTTTTTTGCCTTGGACGATAGGATTTTTTGTGATTTTCTCAGTTGCTTCAGGGGTGAAGACAAGTTTCTTGCCCTTATTTTTTTCCATAAGTTTTACCTATGAGGGATGGTACAAAAATGTATAAAAGTACAACATTAGAATATCAATGCACTTCACATGCAAGAAACCCCTCAACTTGCCTTATTATCTATACATGAGCCTTGGAAATATGGAAGACATGGTACACACCAAGACCAGGAAGATTGAGGTCAACCTGTTCCATTTCTCTCTTATCAAACTCTTAGTAATAGAAGAGATCAAGAATCATAATATTTAGTTGGAGTCATTCTTAGCCTCAACATGCTTTCCCTCAGATATTACTACTCCCCAAACAAAGAAAAGTTCACCTTCTTTAGCTAGAAGAGAAATTTCAACAGGCCTTGAGAGTTCTATAGGGAAGTAGAGTAAAATATCAATTGAACAAAGTAAAGGAAATGAGGCAGATGCTCCTAAAACTTTTGAAACAAAAAATAAGGGAAATAAAATTGTCTTCACCCCTGAAGCAGTTGAGAAAATCACAAAAATTCCTATCAGCTGCTTTAGGGGTGAAGACAAGTTTCTTGCCCTTCTTTTTGCATCTTTTATTTTCCACAGATGTTTTTTCTACCATTATTTGATGAAATAAAACTTCTCTTTTGACAACAGAACAATAGCCCAAAATTGATGGTAACTAGGGTTTATGGCAGGTGAAATAAAATAAAATTGAGCAGAGAGGGGTTCTTAATCAACACCAAAAACAAAGTTTTTTTACAACACAAGTGTTTGTTGCAAAGAATTAGGGTGTCAAACTAAACTCGTTTGTTGCTACGTAGAGGGATATGCCACAGTGTTTGAGAGTCACTATGAACCAAAATGCATCAAAGACTTTTTTTTTGACAAGAGTTGCATTCAGAACTTACCATAGAACAGGGATTTCACAACATGGAATAGTTTCGCAGTGAAAAAAGTAGTTTCACACCATGTTGGAATGGATAGATGGTTTTGTAGYGTGCTGGAGATTTCCCAACGAAAAGAGTTTTAGGGATTTATGGTGGCTAGAGATGCTTTTGAATGAGGGATGAGGTTAATTATAGACCAAGCATGTGTTCTTGTCCCGTCATGTCCAAAATATTCCATATAATCCCCATGATTGCACAGTAATATCAATAATATGATGACAGGTGTTCGCTGCGAAAATCTAGGAACTTTCGCAGCGAACTTTGCAGCATTGGAAGAAAGCTATTTTTCCAAGTAGCATAATAATACAATAACATTATACAACTTGAAAAAAATCAAGTGCATTCCATATCACATTTTAACATTACCATGATAACCATTTGACATGAATTTGTTCCGATGCAAGATCATTTTGACAAAACACATGACTAGTGACTCTTGACCGATGATTAAGAAGACACATACAATCACCTTTTTGACATAATTTGAACTCCTATAACTTCTAAACAAAAAGTATGATCTTGTTGAATCAATACTAAGGGATTAACAAGATTCAACACACATATATATACAGTTTAATTGAGTCATGTCTTGATATTTACAAAACCAAGTCATGACTCTAAAACTCAATAAACATATCTGACCTAAATTTTACTTTATTCACATTAGTGAACCCTAACATATGCTCCAATGGGGATGGAAGGCTCCCTGTGAGATGACAAAGAACCTGCAGAGTAGTTCCTATCCATGGGGGATTTATTCACAACTGACAACTAGACCAAAACTCAACAAACTTTGGCTATTCAGAGTTATTGATGTATAAAATAAAATTAAACAATTTAAATGTATTGGAAGAACATCTGTCAGCACCCATTAGAATCTTAGGGCCTTCTCCTTGAGCTTCAAATTCTTTGGAGTGTTGTCCGCACCTGCAAGTTTGAAAGTAAAATGGATATATACAATGAGGTGAAACGATCGAGCTACTTTTTGTGACATAGTGTTTCAAAAACCTGCCATTGATAGGACCTCCAACCAAGAAATTTCCATTTATCTCCTGTAATAGGAAAACATTGTTCCCAAGGTAAGCGGAAATTCTATATGGTCCCAGCCAAAGGTAATCAAATTTTCCATGCTTTCCCTTATTTTCATTCCTGGCATCCCACTTCAACACTAGATCATTTATCTTAAAATCATTAGCCTTTGTTTTCTTATCAAAAAACTTTTTCATTTTATCATGAAACAATTGAGTGTTGTTGTACACCTCCTCTCTCATTTGTTTAATATGGATAAGTTGATTTATTCTTTTTTGAATTTCATTTGGATCTGCGTCTTGTTCCTACAACAATTTCATAATTGGCAGCTCCAAAGAAGTGGGAAACACAACCTCTATTCCATACACAAGATGAAAGGGTGAAGTAGGAATAGATTTCTTTTGTGGTAATCCTATATGCCCACAATGCATATATGAGTTTCTTATGCCAAGCCTTTTTGTTTTCCTACAACAAATTTTTGATAATTCTCGTCATAATTTTGTTGGATGACTCAGCTAATATCCATTGCCCTGTGGATACTATGTTGTGGAATGGCTAAGATTTATGTTGTAATCACTGCAAAATTTACCATTCTCTTAGATTTGAAGGTTGTTGCATTGTCAATTATTATTTTGGTAGGATAGCTAAACCTTGACAGAATATTATTTTCCAGAAACTGAATGATGACAGTATCAATAGATTTTCTTGTTGGCATTGCTTCAATACACTTAGTGAAATAATCTGTAGATGTCAATATCCATTTGTGTTGGAATGAATATGATGGATGAATCTCACCTATGAAATCAAGGCCCCATTGCCGAAATGATGCCTCAATTGAAATTAGTTTCAAAGGTAAGGGAAAAAACAATATTTCCCCCTCAAAGATATGACAATCATGACAAATTGAAACCTCCTTATATACATCATAAAAAATGTCGGGCCAATAAAATCCTACTCTAAGTATCTTATGCACTGTGGCTTTCCAATAGTGATGCCCTCCACAGTCACTCTTGTTAGCAATAAAAAATGCACTGGTATTTTTTATTAGAGTGTCCTCATTACTCTCTTTTTGACTTGACATTTTCTTCAGTCTCTTGACCAGTGTCTTAACCTCCATATTTTTCATCAAGCTCTTGATTGATTATTTTTTCCCAAAAATCCTTTGGCTTCATCCTCCTGAACTGCAAATAAATGGTTAGAAATATCATTTGAACTCTGCACAATTATTTTTGAGTTTAATGTATTCCTAGTTTCTTTTATTTAGAAAAGCATGCTTTTAAAGGCTTTATCCTCGACTAAATCCAAAGCCTAAGCGCCAAGCTCTCTATTTCACAAACCTAGTTTCATAGCCACATGTCAAAGCATAAGATAATACACAAAGTCATGCCACGAGTCAGTCACGAGTTGACCCTTAGGCCAATCTTCATGCCAAGTCGACAACCCAACTGCAACTGTCGAGTTCTCTCATCGGATGACTTATGTATTTAATTTTTTGAGCAGTCAGCTCCAAACCGAGTGTGTTGTCACATATGAAAACAGCAATTGAATACTCAACAAATCTGCAAGAGAGTTTTTATTAGGGTTTCCAGATGATATAAAATCAAGTTTCTTGAAGGCATTGGGTCGTGATGTAGAGCCACGAGGATTAGAAACTTCATTTTTTTAAAAAAAAGCTGGACTTCTATCCTCTACGCAATAAGTTTTACTCAAAGGACAGGTACAGTCTTAGACTCCCATCGCATCAAATTCTTAGCATATTGATTTCTGAATCAGGCCTTGCAGATGAGAAAGGAAATACCCATGCCAGACAGCTTTCAAAATCAAGTTTTAGCAAGCATCAGAATAAAGCAGAAAGATATGAACTATGCTCGGTCCATAAAAGAGGCTGAAGATGTTTCTAGATAGATTGAAGCTGCTGGTTGCGGATCCCTTTAGAGTTCCATTGAGAAGACAATGGCAGGCATATCCATGGCGGCTTCCAATGTGGCGATGCTCCATGCAGCAAATAACGCGGTGATAAACAGGCTTGTTCCTCCTGCTCACCAGCTAACCTTTGGGCACTCTTTATGCCAATGTCAATGYCCTTCCCTTCGTGTTTCCTCCACCTTATGATTCAGATCGAGATCGAGATCGCTATGCCATTTATCAGGKGTCAAGGCTCAAGTTGCATCAATTGAACAAACAACTGCTGAAACTCCTAATATTTCCCATTTGGAAGCTCTCAGTAATTTGGGAGAACATAAATCTCTTTATAATAATTGTTCTGGGGTAATATCTAGCACTTTAGGTAATCAGAACAACATATGCTTCAGTGTATCATCTCAGCAGAATGGGTCGCTACTCAGAATTGTGCTCACTGTTTTGACAAGTTCGAACTTGTCCTGTTTATATGATATATGTCAGGATGGGAAAACAAAACTAAATACATTAGTCACTGAAATTCGTGGGTTGTATGGTGGTTCATATGATCCAAAGATCTCATCAAATCTTCTGGCAGGAATTTGTCAGGTATCTTCAACTCAAAGCAATGCAAATTTGAATCTCCATATAAATAACATTAGTTGACCACAAAATACAGAAAGTTATCTACACAAAAGGAAGACTAGCATGAAGTGATCATGGAAAAGCATGAGCCAAATAAGGCAAGGCAAGGCAAGGGTCACGTTTTCCCTTTCAAAGTCAGAAGTATGGAAACACAGGCTCTTGGATCTTATCTCCAGTTTGCAACAAAGGCATATCTAATTATAGTTGTTGCAGGATAATGATCAAAACAGAGAGTTTCAAAACAGTTTTGAAAATATGCACTTTCGACAGCTTAGTTGGGTCCCTAAAGGCATTGTTAGCTGCCGAAAGCTCCTCTTTCGACAACTAACCATACTCTGTTTTGACCTCCTTAGCTACCGAAAGCACAGACGCAGGCAGAATGATGGTATTTTCACCTAGATCAGATCTTCTTGCATCCAGATCACTCAAGCAGACTTCCAGGTCTATACCAATTCTGAAATACAGAAGATGAATGTCCTTTGTGGATTTTGTCGAAGTTTTAAAGTTCAACTTGATCTTTTATTCGGTTGAAGGATGAGAAGATTTGATCAAACTCTGACTTTAGCTTCGGCCTTTAAAGCAGGTGACTCATCAACAGGTGGCTGAATTTTGGGTTAAGTGGAATTCTTCTAGATTGTATATGATGTCTCATGGCCTATGTGGCAGATATGATTCGAGAAAACCTTTTTTCTTCTCAAGGATAGCTCGTAGGACTCAAGTTTAGATGGGATCCAATCCCTTAAAGATAGGATCTAAGTCCTTAGTCATTGTATTTGATTTCACTTAGAGATTTGATTAGATTAAAGAACCTTTTCTTTAGGATCTGAAAGGGTATGTAAATCTTATTTAAAACCTTCAAAGGCTATGATGTAAAAGGGGGGGAATTTAGTCCGAGAGGCTGAAGGTTCAATTTTTGTTTCTATATGCTGCTACTATTAATGAGACTTATTCTTAATATATGAAAGATTGCAAGCTTCCTTCATCTATGTCTTCATCTATGTTTTTAGACCTTTCTTCTCTCTTCTATGATATCTTATGAGTGAATGATTTCTTTATTGATGCTTATTCGATTTACATGTGACTGTCATCTCACTAATTGATTGATTAAGTTAAAGATCGTAAGTTATTGCCTTAGTTTCTAAACCCATTGTACTTATTGTTTTATATGAGTATAATCTGGTTCAAGCAACTATCTTCTGTACTATTTGATTAATCCTTGTCTGATTACATTCTTAGAAGGCCTCGTAATATTTGATATTACTAGACAGTTTTAAAGACACAGTCCAACCCTTAAATATTCATCTTGATCCAAACCCACACCCATTATTGAAAATTTTGATAAGTTACCAAGCATCTTTGGCCTACAACCCCAAAGAGTTTCTTGGAGGTATAACAAATTGGCACCGTTGCTGGGGAGAAGAGATTGAAGTTCAGCTTCCTTGGGACACGACATAGATCCAACTTTGATGATAGACAAAGTCTGGACATTTACTTGGTTGTAATCTTCTATCTGGCGACTCCACGATTAAAGACTCCACTAGGGAGGATCCGGTTGACAAAAGATGAAGGAGTTGAATCTCAAATCCAGGTACCAGTTCATTGGTCTGCTTCGCAAACTATTGTATTTATTTATCAGCTCTTTCGTGCTTTTCCCTTTGTGTGTAAAGAGAATTATTTTCTGCTTTGTATATTCAAAAAATCATCATCCTTCTTGTATATATCCGTCTTTTGAAGAGGAAACCTTGCAGCCCTGCATTGTAGATATAGATTCGGTAGCCTTACCTCAACCCATTCATAAAGATGATCACTGTATTTCTTTTCCTTTAGAATCTGATCATCCATGTGATCATGAAAAAATAGAAATTGTTTTAAAACCATTTCAAATCTCAGCCCCTCTTGCCATAATTTCTGAACCTTGTCAACAACTTACCATCTCTCATGATCAACCCATAAAATTTCAAGTTAAGATCCGGATGAAGATGTTCAAGCCTTTAAAGCTGCCTCTTCTTCTTCATCCTTATCCTGATGACTGTTATGAATATCTCCCTTGGTTTTCCTGAGAAATCAAGCTTCAGCTGAGAGACACTTGGAATCCTTTTTGGAATTTGTTGATCGTTTTCAGATTGTTCATGAATATGTGATCATGAGATATTTTTTCTAAATCTTTGATCAAAGATGCTGTTGTATGGTTTAAGGGTCTGAGAGCTGATTCAATTGGCTCTTGGATCGAGTTCTCTAATGCTTTCCTGAAGTATTGGGGCCAGTACAAATCTTTAGATTCATACCTTGTTGATTTCTATGCTTTGAAACGAGAGCAGGATGAAGCCTTGTCTGTTTTCAACAAAAGGTTCTATCGTGTTTATCATGACATGCCTTTGGAGGTCCGGCCTACAGAGACAACTGCCATGATATATTTTATTATGGGTCTTCATTCAGAACTCGTCCTTTTTCTGCTAGAACGGAAGTCTCCTTCCTTAACCCAGTTGTTTGAAGATGCTCAAGAGGTAGAGGAGAACATTCATGTTTCTAGAAGGATCCAAGATCAAGATTTCTTTGAAAATCTACAAGTATATGAACAAGCAGAATGTCAGCATACTTCAGATTCTGAGCACGAGAGTTATGAGCTTGAAACAATTTTGGAACAACAACAAGCATATGGGTTCATTTCAGATTCAGGTCAGGATTTTTCAATATTTGCCGAGTCCTCCAGAGATAGGTATGCTTGTGAAGTTTACGATCATTTTGTAAATCAAGAAGAGCCTATGAAGAATGAGGACTGCATAAGAGATTACATGTTCTTAGCTGATCCTTTTTCATGTGATGGAAATCCTGTGTTGTTATCCTCTTGTGAGCATTATTCTGATAAGGAAATTGTAGTTTTTGATGATCACGAGTTAATCTCAAGAGAACCAGAAGATTATTCGTCTTCTTTTAGAAAAATAGTCATGGCTGAGCAAGTGTCTTCTATAGATGAGAAACATGATTCTTATCTTCTTCTTGAGGATCCAGTGGCAGTCGTCATGGACTTATACTTTTCAGAGAACTTGAAGATTTCAGATTTCCTTAGCTTGCCATTGTTTATGGGTGAGTATGGTTTCTTGGATGAACTCTTATCACTATTGTTTCATGTCCAACTTCATCTGTTGATCAGTGATAAAGATGAGATTGTTTCAGTAATAAATTGCTTGGATGGTTGTTATGGAAATCGACCTTTACCTAACCCGAATGCAGATCCGGTTAGAGTAGGGATAGGCAGAGGAATAAGCTCACCATACAAGCAATTAGATCTTTTTCAGTTGTTGATTTCACGAATAAGCAGAAGGTTGCATGCAAGTTACAGGTTTGTAGAAGAACAGTTGCACAGGTCAGATGACTCCATGCCCAATGCCAAAGGCAACCAGATGACTTCATGCCCAATGATAAAAGGCAACTGGAACTACTAGGTTCTTGGAAACCTCGCAGGAAGGTCTCCATCCCAGTTGGAGCCAGTTGTTAGCAATAAAAAATGCATTGGTATTTTTTATTAGAGTGTCCTCATTACTCTCTTTTTGACTTGTCATTTTCTTCAGTCTCTTGGCCAGTGTATTAACCTCCATATTTTTCATCAAGCTCCTGATTGATTACTTTTTCCCAAAAATCCTTTGGCTTCATCCTCCTAACCTGCAAATAAATGGTTAGAAATATCATTTGAACTCTGCACAATTATTTTTGAGTTTAATGTATTCCTAGTTTCTTTTATTTAGAGAAGCATGCTTTTAAAGGCTTTACCTCGACTAAATCCAAAGCCTAAGCGCCAAGCTCTCTATTTCACAAACCTAGTTTCATATCCACATGTCAAAGCATAAGATAATACACAAAGTCATGCCACGAGTCAGTCACGAGTTGACCCTTAGGCCAATCTTCATGCCAAGTCGACAACCCAACTACAACTATCGAGTTCTCTCATCGGATGACTTATGTATTTAATTTTTTGAGCAGTCAGCTCCAAACCGAGTGTGTTGTCACATATGAAGACCGCAACTGAATACTCAACAAATCTGCGGCAGAGTTTTAATTAGGGTTTCCAGATGATATAAAATCAAGTTTGTTGAAGGCATTGGGTCGTGATGTAGAGCCACGAGGATTAGAAACTTCATTTTAAAAAAAAAAAGCTGGACTTCTATCCTCTACGCAATAAGTTTTACTCAAAGGACAGGTACAGTCTTAGACTCCCATCGCATTACATTCTTAGCATATTGATTTCTGAATCAGGCCTTGCAGATGAGAAAGGAAATACCCATGCCAGACAACTTTCAAAATCAAGTTTTAGCAAGCATCAGAATAAAGCAGAAAGATATGAACTATGGTCGGTCCATAAAAGAGGCTAAAGATGTTTCTAGACAGATTGAAGCTGCTGGTTGTGGATCCCTTTAGAGTTCCATTGAGAAGACAATGGCAGGCATATCCATGGCGGCTTCCAATGTGGCGATGCTCCATGCAACAAATAACGCGGTGATAAACAGGCTTCTTCCTCCTGCTCACCAGCTAACCTTTGGGCACTCTCTATGCCAATGTCAATGCCCTTCCCTTCGTGTTTCCTCCACCTTATGATTCAGATCGAGATCGAGATCACTATGCCATTTATCAGGTGTCAAGGCTCAAGTTGCATCAATTGAACAAACAACTGCTGAAACTCCTAATATTTCCCATTTGGAAGCTCTCAGTAATTTGGGAGAACATAAATCTCTTTATAATAATTGTTCTGGGGTAATATCTAGAACTTTAGGTAATCAAAACAACATATGCTTCAGTGTATCATCTCAACAGAATGGGTCGCTACTCAGAATTGTGCTCATTGTTTTGACAAGTTCGAACTTGTCCTGTTTATATGATATATGTCAGGATGGGAAAACAAAACTAAATACATTAGTCATTGAAAGTCGTGGGTTGTATGGTGGTTCATATGATCCAAAGATCTCATCAAATCTTCTGGCAGGAATTTATCAGGTATCTTCAATTCAAATCAATGCAAATTTGAATCTCCATATAAATAACATTAATTGACCACAAAATACAGAAAGTTATCTACATAGAAGGAAGACTAGCATGAAGTGATCATGTAAAAGCATGAACCAAATAAGGCAAGGCAAGGCAAGGGTCACGTTTTCCATTTCAAAGTCAGAAGTATGGAAACACAGGTTCTTGGATCTTGCATCTCCAGTTTGCAACAAAGGCATATCTAATTATAGTTGTTGCAGGATAATGATCAAAACAGAGAGTTTCCAAACAGTTTTGAAAATATGCACTTTCGACAGCTTAGTTGGGTCCCTAAAGGCATTGTTAGCTGCCAAAAGCTCCTCTTTCGCAACTAACCATACTCTGTTTTGACCTCCTTAGCCACCAAAAGCACAGACGCAGGCAGAATGATGGTATTTTCACCTATATCATATCTTCTTGCAACCAGATCACTCAAGCAGACTTCCAGGTCTATACCAATTCTGAAATACAGAAGATGAATGTCCTTTATGGATTTTGTCGAAGTTTTAAAGTTCAACTTGATCTTTTATTTAGTTGAAGGATGAGAAGATTTGATCAAACTTTGACTTTAGCTTCGGCCTTCAAAGCAAGTGACTCATCAGTAGGTGGATGAATTTTGGGTTAAGTGGAATTCTTCTAGATTGTATATGATGTCTCATGGCCTATGTGGCAGATATGATTTGAGAAAACCTTTTTTCTTCTCAAGGATAGCTCGTAGGACTCAAGTTTAGATGGGATCCAATCCCTTAAAGATAGGATCTAAGTCCTTAGTCATTGTATTTGATTTCACTTAGAGATTTGATTAGATTAAATAACCTTTTCTTTAGGATCTGAAAGGCTATGTAAATATTATTTAAAGTCTTCAAAGGCTATGATGTAAAAGGGGGGGAATTCAATCCAGGAGGCTGAAGGTTCGATTTTGGTTTCTATATGCTGCTACTGTTAATGGGAATTATTCTTAATATATGAAAGATTGCAAGCTTCCTTCATCTATGTTTTCAGACCTTTCTTCTCTCTTCTATGATATCTTATGAGTGAATGATTTCTTTATTGATGCTTATTCGATTTACATGTGACTGTCATCTCACTACTTGATTGATTAAGTTAAAGATCATAAGTTATTGCCTTAGTTTCTAAACCCATTGTGCTTATTGTTTTATATGAGTATAATCTGGTTCAAGCAACTATCTTCTGTACTATTTGATTAATCCTTGTATGATTACATTCTTAGAAGGTCTCGCAATATTTGATATTACTAGACAGTTTTAAAGACATAGTCCAGCCCTTAGATATTCATCTTGATCCAAACCCACACCCATTATTGAGAATTTTGATAAGTTACCAAGCATCTTTGGCCTACAACCCCAAAGAGTTTCTTGGAGGTATAACAACTCTTATGAAATTATTTGATAATTTTATTAACCTCATTATCTAATAATAAATGCGACAGAATCCTACCTGGAGCTTTCCAATACATAAAACCATCAAGTATGCAAAATTTGGTTGCCTTTAATTTCAAAAACCTAGCTTTAGTTTTGCTTAATTCAGGAGGAGCTTGTAGGTTTTGTGTAACACACCTGACCCCTAAATACTCTTTTAAGGGGTGGGACATCATAATTTTGTTTTTTCCTTAATTAATCAAACCCTCCTTTCTCGGTCTCTACCACGTTCTGCTCATCCAAAGATTTCCAACCACTGTCTCCGCACTCAAAACCGAGCTCTGGACTGGAATATATGTCCTTCCCAAGTTCTTCGGGAATTTATTGGTAAAATTCCACATAGCTTCCACATGGGTCCTTATTATACGCATCATCCAAAGTTCTCCGAGATCCCAGAGCTTCCAACACTTGTAAATATATGGTGGAAATCCAACCATCCATAACTGATGACTGATCTCCCTCCATGTTAACACAAACACCTAAGGAATATTCGGTGTTCGGTGCTTCAACGTTGAGCGCCCCTTTTTTGTCTACGCACGAGACCTCCCGGAGTCCTGAACTCTTGAAGTCCCGTAAACTTTCCACGTGGCTCCGACCTTCGGGCCTTTCTATGACACTACACCCTAGGTTTTCTAGAGTCCTGAAGTCCCAGACTCCCTAAGTTCTGATACTTCGCCATTCACAAGGCCAGGCGGACATGTACGAGGGAATGACACACAGTGAGGGCCAGGGGTGACACGTTCTCTCGTCAGGGGGTGACGTGCGTCACATTCTATAGGCCTAGGGGTCTGCAAAACATCTGTAATCGAGAGACATGTGGCACTTGAATCGTGGGTCCACGTCACCCTCTCTGACGTCAGCGAGCCACATCGAGCCCTAACAAATCCCTCTACATTCCTTCGATTTCACGGTCAATATCTTTCCACGTAGATCCCTTGATCTACGACTCCCGTTACTTCATATATTCGACGTTCAGAGAGTTTACCCGATCCACACTCCTCATCTCCTGGAGTAGGACTTCGTTGAAGTGTCGAAAACAGTCTAGATCCAATGGTCAAAGGAGATCTTGAAGGGTCCTCGGATCTACGACTCCTATCTCTTCGTAACTTAATGTTTTCGATGTCTCGACAGTCGATAATCGTCGTTGAACATTTGACATTCAACGATCAACAATCAACGTCCTATATTTTCAACGTTTCAACAATAGTCGATCAACGTTGAACATTCGACGTTCGGCGATCGACGATCGACGTCCTATGTTTTCAGCGTTTCGACAATTGGCGATCATCATTTAACGTTCAACGTTCGGTGATCGACGATCGACATCCTACGTTTTTGGCATTTCAGCAATCGACAATCATCACTGAACGTTCGACGTTCGGTGATCGACAATGGACGTTGAACATCCCTTTACCATACTATTCCTAAATCTTCCAAAATCCCGAAGTTATCTAGACTCCCGTAGTCCCGGACATGTCACCAAAAACGTTGGCCAGGAGGGCATGAACCAGAAGATGACATGCGACTAGGGCTAAGGGTGACATGTGTCCTCATTAGGGGGTGACACATGTCATTCTCTAATAGGAGTAAGGTGTCTATAAATCAGCCATATCTGGGTGACACA
The DNA here is from genome assembly GCA_032191745.1 of Picea mariana. Lineage (NCBI taxonomy): Eukaryota > Viridiplantae > Streptophyta > Pinopsida > Pinales > Pinaceae > Picea > Picea mariana. Next base: position 72,583 of record JASDQU010011380.1, on the reverse strand, counting down.
TGGCACCTTAGTTGCGGGTCCATGTCACCCGAGATGACGTCAATGAGCTACGTCACTCCAGAGTGATAGCCCTCTAACATCCCTCAGATCTCATGGTCGATATACAACCATGTAGATCCATAGATCTATGACTCCTGTTATTTCGGGAATTCGACATTCGATAGTTTTTCTATGCAAATTCCTCGTGACTCCTGGAGTTGGTCAACGTTGGACTAACCATAGACTAAATCTGATGATCAGGGTCTATCCACGTAGAACCACAGATCTATGGCTCTCATGGCTTCGATACTTTGGCCTTCTGCCCTTCTGGAGTTTCTCTTCCCATTAACACAACGACTCGAAACTATCGAAGTGCCACCCTCTGAACCGTGGGATATGGCGACATGTATCCCTTCCGATGGATGGTCCTGATTCTCTTTGAACTCTAGGACTTCAGAGGGTCCGTCTCCCTTACGATGAATACCAAAATTCTTCGAACTCGCGAAGACTGAAGGAGTTGAGGAGTTAATCCCTTTTCTCCTTCTCCAAATCCAACAGTCCTAAAAAACCTTGGATCCTCCCAAATGGATCTCGTCCGTTCGTCTCCCAAACGAAATGATCCTCCCTTTTAGAGACTTAAATATCGATATCCTTCATGAGATTCATCTTCTCTAAAGGACTTATGCGTGAACGTGTGCTTTTATCTCTTTATCCTAAGATTGAGACTTAGAATAACCTCCCGTGCACCCCTTGCACTCGTTCACTGATATTTGGAACTTAAGAGGTTCTCGATCTCTGTCTGCCTTGCATGGAATCTGTGCATACATGTACTACCTCTCATGAGCTTAAAAAACTCATATTTCCAAGACATACAAAACAACAGAAAAGGTCGATATGTATACGTAAAACTGTTCCCAGGTTCGACGGACTCACAGTTCATTTTCTTTAATTGAGCCACTACAGGGCCTGAGCCTTTACTGAAAAAACCATATAGTTCCTTACTTGATTAAATACACAATCAAGCAAAATATAAGGGAACATCAAGGAACATGCAAATCCATAAAACATTCACAGGATATCCAAATTTATTTTATAGTTACAACTCAAATATACAGGGTATGAGAATACTTATCTATTTCAGATTGTAGCCAACGAACTGACTGTGGGTGTGCGCCTTTCCACCCAACCATAAGCGCAGATTCATTCACTCTTATCACTCTGGCCACCCCTATTCCAAGACATGATATCACTAGGGAACGTTTTCATTTTCTCAGGGATTCCTTCTATGTCACAGTCTCTGCGAGATTTATCAAATGCCTCCTCAACATCAAGCTCATAGTCTCCTTCTCAATTTGCGCTCTTCTGTAAGTTCTCAAAGATATCTTCTCTTGTTCTCTCTAGTAACCAGGACAACTGATCAAGCTTTCAGTTCCTCTTCTCATTTGGAGAGCCTCACGCCCTCCCTCTCCTCTGTGTCATGCATTCTCTTCTAGGTGTGTCTCCGCTTTCCTTGCACGCACACCCCTCCTTGGGAAGTTTTTTTTTCTTGTCCTATTCCTTCCGTTAGAAGGAAACTTGGGCCAACCTGGTTTTCTAGACCCTGTGGTACTTCGAGCTAACATTCTTTAGTCAGACCATGCTTCCATTCATGGGGGGTGGTTGATATTTCAAACACCGATCCTTTCTTCATTAACTGGTTCGTATCCTTGGGAATCAAAGGAGGTTTAATATCCTCATAAAAGGGAAATTTGCGGTCATTTGACATAATGACCCTATCCATAGTTTTTTCATTTATTTCCTCTAGTGATATCAGAGCCAATACTTCAAGTCTCACCCCCATAGTCAATTATTGGAAATTCAAACAATAATACATTTACATTGTTCACATGCCTTAGCATGGTAATCATAATTAACGATTAATTACAAGTTGGGGAAAACATGGGTATTACATTTTGAAAAACATATATGATATCGATATACATCAAGATTCAAGAAACTTTTGAGATACCTGTGGTGCTGATTTTTCCTTTGAATTCTCTAATGGTTCTGCAATAAAACATATCCTCAACACATCATATTTCGACTGAGTCATCATCTTGGAAAGTCCTTGGCCCTTGATAAGTTTTGTAGGCTTTATCTCCAAATCATATTCCAACAAAATTTCCATCCATTTTCCTCTTTTTCCTTTAGGATCTGGTTGAGTCAAAATATCTTTTACAACATTATTAGGAACAAAAGAAACAATATGGGAATGAAAAACATAGACTCTAAACTCTTTCAAAGATTTCACCAATGCATATGTTTGATTCTCCATAATATTGTATTTCAATGGAGAATCCCTCAAATTTATGTTGTAGTAAGCTATGGGCTGCTCCAAGTTCTATTCATTTTTATGTAATAGGACCCCTGCAATGGTATTTTCCGAGGAAAAAGAAAATATGATGAAGTCCTTTGATTAGTCTGGACTAGCTAAAACTGGTTCCTTGGTTAATGCCATTTTTATATCATCAAATGATTTTCTTGCTTCTATTGTGCATTTTATTTCACTTTCTTTCATCAACATGTTGGTATTAAACTTTGTAATTTCTTCAAGTTTAGGAATAAACCTCCTCAAAAAATTTACCCTTCCAAGAAAAAATTGTACCTATTTTTTACTCCTAGGGATATTAATTTTTTGGATTGCAGCCACCCTACCATGATCTATATTGATTCCCTCCTTTGAAATGACATGGCCCAACAACTTTCCCTCTTGCATCCCAAAATTTGACTTTTTAGGATTTAGAGAAATACCAAACTTTCTGTATTTTTGGAAAACCTGCTTCAAATGTTTCAAATGATCATCATTAGATCCAGAAAAAACTATAATATCATCCAAGTATAATAAAAACAAACCCATCCTTTTCCTCTGCAAAATTTATACCTATATCCCTCTGAAACTTTTCCCCTGCGTTCATCAACACGGAAGGAATCTTTGCGTACATAAATGTACCCCATGGTGTGGTGAAAGCTATCTTTTCCTGATCATCTGAATGCACTATAATATGAGTGTACCCAACAAAACAATCCAACATTGAAATTCTCTATGACCCAACAACTTTCTACAAAATATAATCCATTTTGGGAAGGGGATAGTTGTCTTTGCGGGAGATTCTATATAAATTCCTAAAGTCCATGCACAATCTGATTTCGCCATTTTTCTTTCTGACAGGAACACGATTAGCCAACCACTTATAAAACCTCAAGGAAATAATGATCTTAGTTTCAAACAATTTGCTTACTTCCTTTTCAATCAAGGGTAGCAACAATGGATTAATCCTCCTTAGTTCTGTTTGAAAGGTTTTTTGACCTTCTTTTAATGGAATGATATGTTGGATTATGTTTGTGTCATATACCTTCAAGTCTTCATAGCTCCAGGAAAATACATATGAAAACTCCTTCATTCAGTGAACATACCTCTCCTTATTTTCAGAATTCAAAGATTTGGAATTTTTTATGAACTTTAGCTCATTTTCTATCCCAATATTGCAGTCTTCCACCTCACTTTCATTTGGAGTAACTTTAGGATTCTTTGCCACATCATTATTGTCAAATCGTTTTTCTGGTGGAACTAAACCCTTAGGAATAACATTATTTTTGTGTTTAACAATATCCTTACCAAAAATTTGATTTAGATAATCATATGAATTTGAAAACATACATCCTTTTGTATCATGATAAAAAATATTTTCCTCGTCAATATGGGTATTTGAAAATTATTCTGATAGTTGGAGAAACCTGATGACCCGTTGATCATCCTCAAACACATGCCAGTAATTGACATTATCATGTACTGTTGGCCTATGTTTTACTTCAATCTCATATTTTTTGTTTGGATGTATGGGTATTTTGAAAACGATGGTTGAAGTAGCTAAAGCATCTGCAATCATATTATGTCCTCTTGGTATCAATGAAACATCATATTCTGTGAAGTATTCTAATATATTCAAGACTGCATTTCTGTATTCCCTCATCCTGGGGTGCTTGGTTTGATAAACACCTATAATTTGATTTATTACTAGCTCAGAATCTCCATGTACAACTGTTATTTTTGCCCCCAAATCTTTCAAAGTGTTTATACCCAAGATCAATGCCTCACACTCAACCACATTACTTGTACAATCAAATACCAACTTAAAGGAACAAATTTTTGAAGCACCCTTTGGAGGAATAATCCAAACAACTGCCCCTTCTCCCTCTTTGTTGACAACTCCATCAAAGTCCATGTTCCACAACCCATCATCTTCATTATTTTGTTGATCTGAAATCTGTTTTGCTTGCTAATGTTTGGGATCACTTTGATCATCTTCCTCAAAACATAAATCATTATAAAAAATTGTAGAGCCAATATCAATATCAATAAAGTAAATGGGATGATTGTTAGCTTTGTATTTTCTACTCACCATGTATTTCATAAAAAATTCCATGTATATCATTCTTTCCTGTCCAAATACTAGAACAATTGCATAAGACATATCCATTTGCAAAGTACCCTTTAATTTTTCTTCCCATGACCTTAACAAAAAAATCCCAAACTTTGGAAGGATATCAACAAATACTACATCAATGACCATGTTCTTTGATGGGATTTGAGATAGAGAAACAACAAGGTCTTTAATTAAGCCCAACCACTTCACCTTTCTTGAATCAAAATAAAACATATCTTTATAAGGTCTTGTGATATCCAAACCTAGTTCCTCCATGATCACTTTTCGAATCAGATTATGGGATACCCCTGAATCTAGTATTGTGTTGTGTAAAGTCACATCATGAATATTAAAACTGATATAAAATGGAGGTACATCACCTTCATCACCACTTTCTTCCACCCCGGGGACAAACAAAATTGCAGAGCGATCATCTTGTAGGTTTAGAATATCATATGCTTGTTCCATTTTTAACATTTTGATAATTTGACTTCTATACTCAACATTTCTAATCAACTCATTAAAGGGTATATAAATTTTTGTCTTTGCTATCTCACTTTCAAAACTGAAAGAGGGTAGAGTTTTTTCTACCTCTTTAATGATTGAATCCTTCTTTATTTCTAGAACCTTTCTTGGGGATTCTTCTTTTGTCTCGTCCTTCTCTGGTACATCTTTTTTGGGAAGATATTTCCTTTGCTTACTTGAAGAAGGAAAATCATCTCGAGGCCCCTTTGGAGGATTTGTTGCCACCTTCTTGTTTCTAAGGTTATACTGCTTCTGAAACTCCTTGATGGAATTTTGATACCCTTTTCTATAATCATGTTTTTCCATTAACAACATATCATCATGCTCTTGCATAAACACATCATGTTCTTCTTTGGTTAGATTTACTTCTGGCTCATCCAGATCAAAACAATGAATGTGATCTTCAGGTGATTCTTCAAAGTCTTCTGCAACATAATTATTTTGGAAAGGAGGTATAATTTGTTGATCACCTTGATTACTTTTATCTCTCTATCTTATTTGAGGAATTAGAGGCCTCATGAAATTTGGATTTTTTATTTGGGGCTCAGGTTGTTCTTTGGTAGCAGGTTTTTTAATCTAAAGAAAAATTTTTCACCAATTTCTCCATAGTCTTTACCATTAGATCAAGTTTTGCATCTGATGACTGAGAAGTTGAAGGTTGTGCTTCATCTTTGATCTTCTTCTTTTCAACTTATAATTGATGTTTAATGTTTCCCGTTGTATCCAAGTTTACCTAAACTTCTATTGCATCATTCATCATGTATGTCAAAGTAGCATATATTCTTTCTCTCAATAGCAGTGCAAAGTCACTTTCAAATGCATCTACATAATGCAATTGATCAACTCCTGGAGGAGGTTTTACTTGAGAAGGAATTGAGTTATAAAATTTCAAGAATCTGATAGAAAACTCTTGAACTATCTCAGTGGGAAATATTTTCAAATTATTATACTGTGTCAACAATTGTAGAGGATTATTCTTATCTCCCCATATCCCAAGAACAACTATTTCAAATTCTCCAAAATCAGGGATACTAGCTGCTGGAAGGGATTTGAACCATTTTCTGACCTCACCTGAGAAGCTTTGTGAAAACAACCTCATTTTGACATCCTCATCATCAACTTCCTCAAGATCAACAAAGCCATTAAATATGTCTAAGTTTTGCTAAGACGAAATATTTTCCTCTGCACCAAATATCTTTATTCTCTGAGAGTAATTTTGAGGTGAATCATGCAATTGGGCAGGGAGAACAAGAGGGGAAAACCTAGCAGCCATGACTCTAGCGGTATTTTTAGTTGGGATTGAATCCTAACCTAGTATTGATGCCTTTGGAGAATTGAAAACAACTTTTGGGGAAGAAGTGGGGTTAATAACAACAAAAGGAATAGATGAAGATATTAAAGGCTTAAATTTTCTTCTATAAAAAACTATGTGGGGAAAATCTGACTCTGATTTAGTTATGAAAAGTGAGTGTTCAAATCTTATATCAAATGAAATATCTTGAATACTTTTCACTCCATCTTTAGGTAAAGAATAAGATATATCTAATTAAGATGTACATGTTTATGATTATTTTCTCTCACTTCTATGCAGGATCTTCTCTAGATCAACAACCTCTTATGCAAGATTTCGATTAAGATTTCTTATTGTATGAATCCTCCTTGGAGCCAAGATTCTTCAATGGTATCACTTYCTGCAACTGATCTTAATGATGRAGTCACCAGGGAAAACTTTCAACCAGTGCTATGTCTGATCCTCTGTTACCCTCAGGAATCATATCTAAACCTTTTTCGTTCTCCTAGGGAAAATACAACTTTCGTTCCCCAACAACGATGCCAAAATGTTATCACTCTGTAWTCTCCCTTGGTCGAAGGAGAAAAACTTAGAGGTAACCACAAACCAAGATTTAGGACTAGAATCTATCCCTTCCAACCTAGAGAGGGATCTCTCCTACAATTTAGTCAAGGATTGATTGGTTTTGTGAAGTGCGGTGGCTAGATATTATGCAAATGAAGGTAGGGTTTATGAAATGGTGGTTGAGCAAGAGAAAATACCATTGGGCATGGAGTCAACTCAAGTACAAAAGATAAATATCAGTGATTGGTTTTGAAGCAATCCAGGAAATAGAGGTGAGGTAAATGTTGGTATTTCAATTAATATATCGTTAAAATATAACAGAAGAATGGGAAAAACAACTTATTACACTCAGAGCACAAATTTAGATGAATTCTGACTGTAATTTAGGAATAAATTGAAGTGTTTAACTATTTGATTTAGAGATTTAGAATAAGATGAATTCCAAACCATTAAATCCAATTAGATACTTATAGTTTACATATGAAATGAAAATAAAATCAAGAGAATACATACACAAAGAAAGAGAAAAAAATTCAAACCATCATCACAAGAATCTCTAGTAGGAAACAAATCTATACTTATGCACTGATATTCAATTAAGTTCAAGAAATTACAATAGATGCTCAAATTTTATTCTTCTATACTCTAGCCAACCCTTTGCACATTTACAATTACAAAATATATAGAAAATAGCTCAACCCAAGCTCAGGGATTCAAGCTCAATTGTCTTCTTATGAATAGACTCAGTTACATCAAAACATGAACTAGTTACAACTGTCTACAAAATGATAGGGGTAAATATTTGACTTCATTAATTACATAATATTTCTTGGATATTTCAAACTTTCTATACCATATGGTAGAGTCTTGGAACGCTGGATTCGATTTGCACATGTGTTGACAGCTGGAAGTCACCTGAGATGCTAATTTGGCACTCTGGTGTACTTTCACAGTGTGCTTATTGCGAAACTATGAGCTACAACACTTTCGCAGAGAGGTCACGCTGTGAAAGTTTTGGCAGGTCTGTAGTTACTTGTTTGACCTTTGTTTGTTTTATGAAAGGTAGTGAGGAGTATAACCACACATATATAAGTATGATAGTCTACAAAACATCAAATTTTCTGCTCAAAATATTGCCTTGAAGTGACAAAAACCAAAACTCTAAATATCTCTGGCTGTAAATCAGAATCTGGTCTGCTGATCAAACTTGTATGTCACCAAAAATGAAACAAAACTGGAATAAGCCTTTGAAAATTCACCTATCATCCACAGCTGCTTGAGCCAATAAATCCAACTTCCTATTAGCCTATTCTTCTTGTTGCTGCAACTTTTGCTTCAATACTCTGTTCTCTGCCTTTAGGAGTCTATTCTATTGATAGAGGTGCTTGACCTGCCTGTGTAGAGGAAAGGATCTCCTTACCATTCTCTTGTTGTTGTCAAGGGCCTCCTCAAACAGGTCAAGGTGTTTAGATACCTTCTTTCTCATTGTTCTTTTCTCATCCCTCATATGTGCTATGGTATTGTGTTCCTTTTTGAGTTGATGTCTTAATCTCTACATTGTTCGATCATTCCTTGGTGAATATTGTATCTCAATAGTCTTTGTAACCATATGCTGGACATGGGTTTCAGTGGTATATTTCTATGTTAGGGAGATCTTTTTGACTGCAGACCTAGTTAAATGTCTCTTAGGATATGCCTCCATTACCCTGCTCTTCCTTTTGCTACCTTTGCTGATAGGAATTTCTATGGTTTTCTCAGTTGATTCAGGGGTGAAGACAAATTTCTTTCTCTTCTTTTTTCTTTCAGAAGTTTTATGAGAATTTGCCTCATTTCCTTTACTTTTTTCAATTGATATTTTAATTTGCTTCCATTTAGAACTCTCAAGGTCTGTTGAAACTTCCCTCCCAGTTGAAGAAGGTGAACTTTTCTTTGTTTGGGGGGTAGTAATTTTTGAGGGAAATCTTGCTGAGGATAAGAATGACTTTCGTTGAATATTGGTCTTCTTGATCTCTTCTAGTACTAAGTTTTTGATAAGAGAGAAATGGAACATGATGACCTTAATCTGCTTGGTCTTGGTCTGTACCCTATCTTCCATCTTTTCAAGGCTCTTGTATAGATAATAAGGCAAGTTGAGGGGTTTCTTTCCTGTGAAGTGCATCAATAGTCTAATGTCGTACTTGTATACCTTGATGAACCATCCCTCACAGGTAAAGTACCTTTGAATGACCCTCAAAATCGTATCAAAGGGTTCAAGAAAGTGTTTCCTTGGGACTCCAACTATAATATACCAAATATAAAAAGTATGCAGAACAAAAATAAAATGCTAGTAATGGCAGAATAACAACAATATAACTAGAACAATCACCACAATAACACTGAAATGATATATGAATAACAATGGAAATAACACTTTGATACTGAAAGCAATGTTCACGGGCCTCTTCAAGGGGAAAACCTCTAGTTGAGCAGAGCTCTATTACAATAATATCCAAGATAGGGTTCTCATACCCTTGACTCCTATTTATACTAAATATGTCTATCAAAAGAAGCATCTAGAGGAAGATCCTTTTAGAAGTGGAAGATTCTATTAGGTCTTCTTACATCCACCTTATTCTATTTTATTGAAAGGCCTTATTAATATTGACCTTTATTACATCTGAATATATTATTCTACCTATGTGCGGGTTAGGACCCTAACATGTCCGCCCCCTTAAAAACAACCTTGTCCTCAAGGCTTGAGATGTGGAAATTGCTGCAGAATGGTAGTTGGTTCCCAAGTGGCATCTGCTAGAGTTGTATCTTTCCACTGGACTAGCACTTCCTTGATGGTTCTCTGATGCAGGCGATGCTCACGCTGGTCCTGTAGCCAAATGGATCCTTCTTCAGCTAACTCGGGAAGGTTGGTTTGAATTTGGCACTTATCTCCAATCACCTTCTTTAAGCATGAAACATGAAAAATAGGATGTAGCTTCGAATGACTGGGCAAAGCTAACTGATAGGCTACTTGTCCCACATGCTTGAGAACGGTATAAGGACCATAAAATTTGGGTGCTAGCTTCTGATAATGCTCGACCTTGAGGGAAGTTTGCTTGTAAGGTTGCAGTCGAAGAAACGCCTGATCCCCTTCTGCAAATTGACGTTCAGAGCGACCTTGATCTGCTTGTTGCTTCATGCGATTCTGTGCCATGAACAAATTATTTTTGAGGGTACGGAGAATAACTTCTTGATCTGTAAGTGTTTGGTCCACCGCCTGGACCTTCGAGGCACCAAGTAAGTATGAGAGAACTGAAGATGGCTTCTATCCATATACTGCTTCAAAAGGAGTCATGCATGTAGCTGTATGGTATGAAGCGTGTTACCACCATTCAGCTAGGGGTAACCGTTGAGCCCACTGATTTTTCTTTTTTGAGGTAAAACACCTCAAATATGTTTCCAAACACTTGTTGACAAATTTTGTTTGACCATCAGTCTGGGGATGATAAGCTGTGCTGAGATGCAATTGGGTGCCTTGTAGCTTGAACAGTTCTTGCCAAAAATTGCTTGTGAAAGTGGGGTCGTGATCAGAAACAATAGAGTGCAGCATGCCATGAAACTTGAAGACCTGATCCATGAAAATTTGAGCCACCGTGGATGCTGTAAACGGGTGTTGAAGAGCATAGAAATGAGCATACTTGGAAAGGCGATCAACAACCACCATGATGA
>JASDQU010011380.1:21500-32243 GCA_032191745.1 Picea mariana | reverse complement strand
AATTAATTTAATTAAATATAACTAAAATAAATCATCTTAAACAAATTAATCATAAATTTTATGTATTTTTTAAATTTCAAATTTCATTTATTTTTAAATTTTAAATCTTATTAAAATATAAAAATACTTTTAAAATTTTTATTAATTTATTTTTATCATTTTAAATTTTAATCAATTTAATTAAATATAATTAAAACAAATTATAAAAAAATTAATAACCAAACTTATTTGTTTTTAATTTCAAATCTCATTTATTTTTGAAACTTCAAATCTCATCAAAATATAAGATCACTCTAGAAACATGGTATGAACGCACCCAATAAAAACATGGTATGAGATTAGAAGATAGTGAAAAAGAAACTAAAAAGATCTCGAAATTGCCATTCAAAAGGGTTTAAAGACTTCATAACGAGTTCAAAGAAAAATCCGCTATGTTAGAAATGTACTCGTATTATAACGTTACATGACTTTTATTATAATTTTATATGAATTTTATGTCCATGAAAAAAAATACTTCTTCATATAAATCTAAATATATAGTAAACTCAAAAAATAATATTATGCAATTATTAAATATTTATATAATTAACAAAATTATATATATATATATATATGTTTTATATATTTTTCAATTTACAATTTATATATTTTATTTTATACATTCTTTTAAGTTATTATATAATTACGTTACATAAACTTTTTAAACAATTAATTAATATATATAATGGTTTTTGTTTTTCAAGACTCTTCCTAATATATTTATGTACACATTAATTTATAATTCTTCATATTATAACATTGTATGTTGTATCATATTTAACTATTTTACACATGTACATTAAATCAATATTTAACCATTGCATCCAAGGAATTATATTGCTTCACACCTAAAATATCTCTTTTTTAAATCCATGAAACTTAACATTCCAACCCCTCTTCCTCAAATCCCAAATACTTAATATTTCATCCTTGATTATGATTACGTGGAAGATCTCCCCTCAAATCGTGAAAACTTAACATCCTGAATCTTACATAAGTTGATAACACCACCAACAATACCATATAAGTCATTTGAAAATACACATATAAAACACCAAAAATAATTTCAAATGGTTCTCTTTTCCTCTATATCATGAAGCTTACAAAGCCAAAAACATTTTTTTTTTTCTAAGATTGAGAATTTAATCTATAGTATGATAAGAACTTTTAATTTTCCTAAGATCATAACATATGACACACAAGCATTTAATATCAACTTGAAAAATCCGAAATATTTAATATTCTATCATCTCCATACCTATTGATTGTGTGGAGGATCCTCTTCTCAAATCGTGAAAACTTAGCATCCCAACCCCGTCATAAGTTGATAACACCACCAACAATATCATATAAGTCATTTGAAAATACACATATAAAATACCAAAAACAATTATAAAGGGTTCTCTTTTCCTCCGTATTATGGAGCTTACAAAGCCAAAAACATTTTTTTCCTAAGATTGAGAATTTCACCTATAGTATAATAAGAACTTCTAAATTTCCCAAGATCATAACATTTGGCACACAAACATTTAATATCAACTTAAAAGATGCCATATGTGATAGATATGTTGTAATAGGATTTGATGCCAGAAATATAACTAACACAAAAGAATATATTTAAGTTAGATAATTGACATATACGTTGGTAATAAAAATGATATTAAATAAATAATAATAAACTAAATAGATTTATTTAGCAATCACTGCAAGTAAGAATATAAATATTGTTTATAATAAATGTTTCAAAATATCATTATATGAGATTTTTATTTAAATAAAATAATTTAATAAAAAATAAATATAAAAATATAATTAATTTTAAACATATTATAAAATAAAAAAAATTATAAATAAAAATTAGTATCATTAGTTTGGAAAAACATCGTGTACTTATAAACTAGACAATGATATACATGGTTTTAAAAGTAACCTACATATGATGAGATAAGTGGATTTTGATGCATGAGAGTGTAATATTTCAAATATAAAAAGTATGCAGAACATAAATAAAATGTTAGAAATGGCAGATAAACAACAATATAACCAGAACAACACCACAATAACACTGAAATGATATCAAAATAACACCAGAAAGAGCACTTTGATTTTGAGAGCAATGTTCTCGGGCCTCTTCGAGGGGGCAACCTCCAGTCGAGCAGAGCTTTATTACAATAATATCCAAGCTAGGGTTTTCATACCCTCGACTCCTATTTATACTAAATATGTCTATCAATAGAACCATCTAGAGGAAGATCATTCTAGAAGCGAAAGCTTTATTAGGTCTTCTTACATTCGACTTATTCTACTTTATTGCAAGGCCTTATTAATATTGACCTTTATTACATCGGAATACATTGTTCTACCTATGTGAGGGGTTAGGTCCCTAACATCCCCTCCCCCTTAAAAACAACCTTGTCCTCAAGGATTGAGATGTGGAAATTGTTGCAGAATGGTAGCAGGTTCCCAAGTGGCATCTGCTGGAGTTGTATCTTTCTACTAGACTAACACTTCCTTGATGGTTCACTAACGTAGACGACACTCACGCTGGTCCAAAATTGCTCGTGGTTGTAGCCAAATGGATCCTTCTTCGTCCAACTCGGGAAGGTTGGTTTGAGTTTAGCACTTAGTTCCAATCACCTTCTTTAAGCATGAAACATGAAAAATAGGATGTAGCTTAGAATGACTAGGCAAAGCTAACTGACAGGCCATCTGTCCCACGCGCTTGAGAGCTGTATAAGGAACATAAAATTTGGGTACCAGTTTCTGACAATGGTCGTCCTTGAGGGAATTTTGCTTGTAAGGTTGCAGTCGAAGAAACACTTGATCCCCTTCTGCAAAATGACGTTCAGAGAAACCTTGATTTGTTTGTTGCTTCATGCGATTCTAGGCCATGACCAAATTCTCTTTGAGGGTACGGAGAATAGCCTCTCGAACTATAAGTGTTTGGTCAACCGCCTAGACCTTCGAGACACCTGGTAAATATGAGAGAACTGACGATGGATTTTGTCCATATACCGCTTCAAAAGGAGTCATGCGGGTAGTTGTATGGTATGAAGTGTTGTACCACCATTCATCTAGGGGTAACCATTGAGCCCGCTGATTTTTTTTTTCTGATGCAAAACACCTCAAATATGTTTCCAAACACTTGTTGACAACTTCAGTTTGACCATCCATCTGGGGATGATAAGCTATGCTGAGATGAAATTGGGTGCCTTGTAGCTTGAATAGTTCTTGCCAAAAATTGCTGGTGAAAGTTGGGTCGCGATCAGAAACAATAGAATGCGGCATGCCATGAAGCTTGAAGACCTAATCCATGAAAAGTTGAGCCACTGTGGATGTTGTAAATGGGTGTTGAAGAGCACAGAAATGAGCATACTTGGAAAGGTGATCAACTACCACCATGATGAATGATTTATTGCTCGATTTAGGTAAGCCTGTAATAAAATCCATAGATATATCCCTCCAAATAGCAGGTGGAATCGGAAGCGGTTGTAGTGTGCCAAAAGATTTGACTGTTTCGCCCTTGTTGCGTTGACACACATCACATTCGGCCACAAAATTATGAATGTCTTGTTTCATACCATCCCAAAAAAAGAACGTTTGACCCTATCATAGGTTTTGGTAAACCTGGAGTCCCCAGCTGTGGGTGTAGCATGAAGCTCAGAAAGCACCGTGGATTTAAGTTTTGAATGTTTACTTAAATATAAATGGCCTTTGTATCGAAGCTCATCATGGAGCCAAGAGTACCCTGGGGAAAGTAGAGAATTGGACTGCACTTGTTGTATCAGATGTGAACTTTTGGGATCATGTAGCCATTCCTGGCGAATGGCTTGGAGCCAATCTGGAAAAATGAAGGAGAGATAAAAAAGGGATCCTTCATCTTCATATTTTCGGGAAAGTGCATCCGCAACCACATTGTCTTTTCCTTTCTTGTAAATGATCTCATAATAATATCCAAAGAGCTTAGTCACCCATTTTTGTTTCTCTGGGGATGAAATGCGTTGTTCCATAAAATACTTGAGGCTTTGATGATGTATCTTAATTTGGAAGCATTGCCCCAATAGATAAGGGCGCCACAAATCAACGACATGCAGAATAGCCAACATTTCCTTTTCATAGATTGATTTGCCCAAATTTCGTTTAGACAGTTGTTTGTTGGTAAATGCCAAAGGCCGCCCCTCTTGCATAAGGACAGTGCCAATACCTTTCCCTAAAGCATCACATTCCAAGACAAAGGTCTTTATGAAATCAGGAAGGGCCAAGACTGGAGTGGTGCACATGGCCATCTTCAAGGTTTGAAAAGCCTAAGCAACTGTTGGAGTCCAAGTGAAAGAATTATTTTTAAGGAGTGCGGTGAGAGGTGCCGCAATCTTTCCATAATTCTTAACAAACTTGCGATAATAACCCGTTAAGCCCAGAAATCCTCGCAAGATTTTGAGAGTCTTTGGGTGAGGCCAGTCTTGCATAGCTTCAATCTTTTTAGGATCCACCCTAACGTCATTCTTGCCAACAATATGAACCAAGTACTCAACTTCTGAGGCGCCAAAAGCACATTTAGATTGTTTTAGGAAAAGTTGGTGCTGAGAGACTAGATGGAGAATGCGGTCCACATGAGCAAGATGGTATGTCCAATTTTTTCTATAGATGAGGATATCATCATAGAAAACTATGACAAAATGACGGAGAAAAGGGCGAAAGACATGATTCATGAGGCTTTGGAAGGTGGAGGGGGCATTACAAAATCCAAAGGGCATGACCAAAAACTCATAGTGTCCCTCATGAGTTATAAAGGTAGTCTTAGGAATGTCTGCCTCTTTCATATGAATCTAGTGGTAGCCAAAATGAAGATCAAGTTTAGTAAAGAACTGGGCGCCACTCAATTCGTCCAAGAGGTCATCAATGATAGGAATGAGAAATTTGTCTTTAATGGTGAGTTTGTTGAGGGTGTGTAAGTCAGGAAACATGCTCCAAGAACCTTCTTTCTTCGAGACCATGACCATAGGAGAAGAGTAGGGGCTCGTACTAGGTCGGATAGCGCCCGCGTTAAGTAGTTCTTGAACCATTTTCTCAATTTCATCTTTTTGGGAAAAGGGGTGACGATAGGGACGGATATTGGGAGGAAGGATTCCTGGTATAAGGGGAATGGAATGATCATGAACACCACGGGAAGGCAGGATTCCTTGGCGAGTGGAAAATACCAACTGATGCTTAGAGAGGATGGATTGGAGGTCTTGTGGCACAGAGGGTGTCTCAGTTGCCTGTATGGCATGGAGTTGGGAAATAACGCCAGAATGACCTTTTTTTAGCATCTTTTCCATGCAATGGGAACTAATGATCTCAGGTGAACTGACGGTGATGCCTTGGAACTTATATTTTTGGCCCTCCTAGTCAAATTGCATGGTTAATTCCTTGAAATCCATGAGAATGGGACCCAAAGTCTTTATCCAGTCTGCACCTAACACAATGTCACAATCGCCCATGTCGATAGCAAACATATGAGATTTCAGGTGGTAGTCACCAATTTGGAGACACACATTTTCACAATGCCCTCCACATTTCATGGAGTCGCCATTGGAAATCATGATTTGGAAATTATTGACTACATGGATATAGAAATGAGTTTCTTGGGCAATGCGACAATGAATACAATTATGGGTTCTTCCACTATCAACAAGAATGATGACCTTCTTATGCTTGATGTAACCAATTAGCTTGAGGGTTTGGGGAGCAGAGAATCCAGTGAGAGCATTTAGGGAAATGATCGGTTCTACTTTGGGAGGGTCTGAGGGGGGGGTTATGTCAGTGGTTTCAGGTGACTCAAACACAAGGGGAGTTTCAACATCCTCTTTCGAAGTATCCTCCGAGATGGCCATAAAAATATTTTTTTCCTTACACTTGTGGCTCGGAAAATATTTGTCATCACAATTATAACAAAGGCCTTTGAGTTGGCGTTCATCTATTTCAGCCTTGGTCAATTTGTGGATCTTTAGTGGAGCAAAGGGAGTAGTGGGATTTACTGGTTTAGTGCGAGGAATAAAGGAGGGTTTCCGGTTTTGAGAAGATACAACTTGTTGTGCTTCTTTAGGGTTTTTAGTAGCCTCCACCCAACTCTGAGGCCGAGCCATGAGGACATGGGCATGAATATCATCCTCGAGGCCACTGATAAAACATTCTCGAAAAAAGGAATCAGACATGCCCTCTGTCCGAAAAGCCAGGCGCTCAAAATCAACTATAAAGTCATCCATTGTTCCGAATTGTTTCAACTTTGTCAAACGGCCTAAATGGTTGGTGTCAGTGTCAAAGCATTCATAAAGCTTTACCACAAAGTGTGTCCAAGCAAGATACCCTTGATGGGAAGTTTTTCTCCATTGCCACCATTGCCAATGTTCTTGATCTATATGGAGAACACCATACAGGAGCTTGGCCAAGTCATTTCTAATGTCGTATAAAGAGAAATAATGTTCCATTTAGGTTACCCAACGAGTGGGATCCAAGCCATCAAATTTGGTCACATCTACCCGCGGAAGGCGTAGGTCATGCTGAAAGTGATGGGGCTAAAAATTATGGGAATGAGAGGAAGTTTCAACTTTGGTATGTGAAGGTGGGTCAGATAAAGGGTTATTTGCAAGGATATGCATCTTGGTGCATATCATCGAAACGATAGATTCAAGATGGGTAGTCATGTCTTGTTTGAGTTCCTCGATTGAGGCAGCGATGGAGGACTACATGGTGGTATTGATGGAGACAACATTGGCACTAAGCTGTTTCACTTCTTGTTGGGTCTCTGTGAAATTAGATTGCAAGGTATTGAAGAGATCTTCAAAGTCTTGGCTACGAGTATGGGCCATGATGATGAGGGAACCGAAACGGGGTGGGTGGGGTAAAAATTTTTGCTGAAAAATGATATGTGTGAATGTAAGGGTGAAGAGATCAATCCAATGTAATAGGTCTCAAATAATGGTGAAAAAATTTCCAGAATTTTTGTTTTTACACCTGTGGAGTTATACTCCAATCTGAAGAATACTGCAGTGATGAAATTCCCAAATGTTTAACCATGAAGAAATGTGTAGTGATTTGGCAACTCGAACACAGTTGCGTGGAAATAGATCTTGTCTGTTTTAATTTTTTTGTTTCTATCCCCAAGGGTTAGGTATTCAAGGGTTCTACAGACAAGGGCTTTCCCTATGCCATAGCTCTCTGATATACGTGTGGGGTCCAATAGTAGTATTCAGCCCAATATCTTAGGGCACTAACTAAGGAAGCTGGACCATACCCTTAGTCGTACTACCCGACTACCCAGGTACTAGAGAGTATCTTCCCGAGTGTTGTTTTCAGTGGCACTATAGCAGTTAGGTGGTCGATCAGTTTATTTAAAGAGGGCTTCAAGAAATCTAGGTCAATCCATACACAGGTGTTGTCTGATGTGCTACCACTTGAAGGGGTATCAACAGGGGTTACAAGGGTGGCCAATAGATGTGCGCTTAATTACCACTTGTATTTCCTACGTGTATGAATCCCTCAACCACAGGTTTATGTGTGTAATGACAGATCTTTGTGGCTTAAAGACATCGGAATACATCTCTACCTTGAAAAAAAATTTAACCCACAATTTCTGTCGAGGAAATTGCTCTGATACCACTTGTAATATTCCAGATATAAAAAGTATGCAGAACAAAAATAAAATGCTAGAAATGGCAGATAAACAACAACATAGCCATAACAACACCACAATAACACTGAAATGATATCAAAATAACACTAGAAAGAGCACTTTGATTCTGAGAGCAATGTTCATGGGCCTCTTCGAGGGGGAAACCTCCAGTCGAGTAGAGCTCTATTACAATAATATCCAAGATAGGGTTCTCATACCCTCAACTCCTATTTATACTAAATATGTCTATCAACAGAGCCATCTAGAGGAAGATCCTTCTAGAAGCGGAAGCCTCTATTAGGTCTTCTTACATCCGACTTATTCTACTTTATTGCAAGGCCTTATTAATATTGACCTTTATTACATCTGAATACATTGTTCTACCTATGTGAGGGGTTAGTTCCCTAACAAAGAGAATTAGATGCACTATGCAAAATTGATGAGGAATATGCAACAACACCGATTTGATGATTTCATTCTCACTTTCTAAATTTATATTTATTACATATGCCAATATACGATGTTGATTTGAAAATGGATTTTTAACCCTATCCAAGTTTTCAACATTACAATTTCATTGTCATAATTTTATTGTATTTTGGGACCTGGTCAATTTCTTGTTTGCAACATAGGGTTAATGTTGATTATGACATTGGTCATGTAGTTATAACCGGCTATTATTGATGTGAGCATGGTAGAGTGTAGAGAGGTCCATCAAGTTTGTGGCAGAGAATAATTATTCCCTATTATATCATTTGGGTATGTTGATCTGCAATTTTGAGGAGTCATTTTTGGGATGCAGAAACTTTGAGAAAGTCCTCTAAGTCCACAAAATTAAAAAAAAAAAAGGTGGATTTGATAGTGAGTGATGGCCTATAGTTGCATGGACAAATTTGTAAAATAGGCCTCTAGAAGGTATAGATTTGCAGCGGAGTAGTCTAGCATGCATAACATTTTTTGGTGATAGCTCCATGAAGACGACTGAGATCCTAGAGGAACCTCAATTTAACGTAGGTAGTCATCATTAGAAAGGGTGGCCCTATAGAATTCCATAAGAGATGGTCTCTCTCGGAGCATGATTAAGGAGGTGGCCACACTGGTGACGAGTTTTGTTTAGGTTCATGTGGTGGAATGCAATGTCAAAATAATATGGAGCATGTGATAAATAGAGGCATGAAGGTATCAAGTTCCACACTTTACACTAAAGGTGGTTTTCTATGGATTGCACATTGGTTAGCTTGTCCTTTGATAGCACCAATACTGCTATGTCACTTTGTGACACTATACTATCATGTTACTTTGTGACACTTGAACCTTGGTATGGTCTATATTAGTTACCATCTTTCATTGACATGAAAAAATATGGTTCATTTCTATGAGACCAATTTAAATTCATCTTAGCTTCTTATCTACTATGCACAAAAATGGATCAAAAAAAATTGAGACTCAATTTTTTTGTATGATAAAAGAGCCTAAATAAGATGGATCTAGGTGTGTGTGTGTGTGTGAACTCATATTTGATAATGTGGGTTGACAAAAAAAAATCCAAGAAAAGTGTCAAATAGGTTCAAGTGGTTAGTAATTAAAAAATTCTCTTTTTGCAATAGTTTATAAGATTTTATCTTTGTAATATTATTTTTATTACATTTATAGATAATTATTTAGCTTAAATTTATTATCAATTTATTTTTATTTTAACTATGTATTTTACTTCTTATTATTTTTTTGTTTTGTATAACATATTATATTGGGTCGACATATGAGGACATTAACTTTCAAGATGGTAATATGTTAAAATATACACAATATAGAAATAAGATTTGTTAAAAAAGGTAGTTAGAGAAGTTGCAAGGGAGTTATGAAAGGAAATGGTATAGATTATGAAAATCATCAACTTGTAGGGTAGATGGGAAATAATTTGTGTGGTGAAGTAGGATGAATTTCCTACTCAACAAGGATTGGAACCCATTATGTTGAAGTTCTTGGTATGTCATGGCATGTGAAATGGTATTAGGCATGAAAATCATTGACTTATGTGGTAGATAGGTAATAATATGTGCAATGAAGTAGGAGGGACTTGATTTCTCAAATAGGGTTTAGAACCCATGACATTGATGTTCTTGGTATGGCATGCCATGTGAAAGGTGACATTAAAAAAGGGTAATATCATGGTGAAGGTCATGTGAAAGACTAGGGAAGTACTAGATATTTTGGTGGAGCTGAAGAAGTACTTGAGTAAGGTATCTCAAACCTAGAAAACACAAGTTTGTGTTTGAGAAGGTTGTAGCAATAGAGAAAGAAATTAAAATATATAGTTGGCAAGTGTGAAAAATTCCACATGTCCACCAAATTTTTTAATGATTTGGTATTGGTTTATATCCATTGAAGATTTGAAAATTTTCTTATTTGGAATCAAATGAAGCACCATCTATCATGTTGTGATTGATAGTGAGCATTGGTCAAGGTTGGATTTTGGCTATCAGAGTGCATGCACCTTCCTTAGTAGCTATATGTGCATAAGTTGAAGTTGAATGTCGATAAATATAGCATGCCATATCTATTGATTATTTTGGGTTTTTGTTAGTGATGTCAACCCTTGAAGAAAGTCCGGTAGCGAATTTTGGTAGCACAAAGGTTTGGGTAATGGACCCAACTTTGTTTGATGTATAATGGTATGAGTTTTAATATATTTGAAGGTAAGACTATTCTGGATGGATATTACATGTCATGCCATTTCCGGTGGTATGTGGAACATCACATAACTCCTCACGGTTACGGAGTTATGGCCATGTGAAGTTGGAGAACCCTCATGAGTCATCTAGAAGCCCCAAAAGTTCAAAGTAGTCAAAGTGGTTGCAAAGAAGAAATTATTTAAATAATAAAGTGAAGTGATGAGTGTACTATAAGTCAAAGTGGATACAAAAGAAATTATTTAAATAATAAAGTTAATAGAGAAATAACTAAGTGGACAAGTGGTTATAAGTGGGTTAGCCCTAAAATAAGGAAAGTGGGTTAAGATGGTTAGAAGGTAATTTAAATAATAAAGTGAAGTG
>JASDQU010011380.1:0-19528 GCA_032191745.1 Picea mariana | reverse complement strand
AATATTTTAGAATTTGCATGGACTACATTTGATTTGCACATTTGCATATGCATTGTGGATGGCATATATGCACACAATTGGGTAATGGGTAATTGTTGGAGTAATATAGAAAACGGATAGGTTTTTTGGTTGTATAATGGATGTTGTGGTTGATATGCATTATTGGCATGTTGGCTATGCATGGTTGTGAGAAATAACAACTTTGGGTTTGGTTTCCATAGTGGGGTGTATTGGGCCAATGCTTCATTGATAAAAAAAATTGGAGATGCTACTAGTGATTGATATTTGGTGTATGTTTTTATTCATCTCAATTCTACTCATTTTAAGTGTATGATAACATCATTGCATGATCCAATGATCAATTTCCTAAATGATCACATATAAGGTGATTATTTCTAGTGAGAAAAGTATCTTGATGTGTTTTAGTAGTAGCATTTATGCTAGAGTTTTGTGGCATGGCTAAATGCCTCAAGTGATGGGTAGAGAATTTGAGAATGCATGATGTATGGAAATGCATTTAAGAAGTGGTTTTTTGAAATAGTTTGGATTAGTGAAAAGAACCAAGGTGTTTATCACCTTTGTTAGTTCATGTAGTTGTATTGTATTTTTAAAAATCGACATATGACTATAATACCTATAGTGGCATGTGTAACCCTTGCTTTCACCATGTATAAGTAGGGAGTTTAGTAGAATGGGTAGACTAAGTTGAACTTTGGAATTCGTAAAGGCTGGAAGATTTAAATAATCAATCCCTCACTACCACCCCTTGAAACAAATATGTTGGTAAGATTTGTCCTTATGGTCGTTCCAACTTAAATCAATGTCTTAGCCATCCAAACAAAATTTTAAAAGACATCCAAATTATTATGGAGATCTATAGTGATAACAATCTCCCTTTGGATGTCCTCCTAAGCAAAGAAAATATAGATCCAATTGTCACCAATTTCATAGAAATAAAACCACACATTTAGGTAACTTCATGCACATTCTCACTACCAACCCACTCAAAAAGGAATTTTCCTCAACACCTTAATGACCAGATCCATTTATATATCCAATCAAAACCATCTTGAACAAGAGAAAACCCATGTCAAAAAAGTTCTCCAAAGCAATGGTTCTTTTAACTCTCAAATAAATAGAGATTCCATAAAATAAACAACCCAAATTATCACTCTCTCCCTCAACAACTCTGCCCTAATTCCCAAACCTATGTTTCATACATTAAAGGATATACAAATAAAATATATGAAATTATCATGGAAAAGAACATCAAAACCATTTTTAAAACATAATATCCTAAAGAACATTTTCAACAACATTAAGGATAAGACTAACCCTTTCCTTCAACAATGTGTCTATGAGACACTGTGTTCACGTGAGTTTTCTTATATTGGTTAAACTAGTTGTTCCATAAGTACAAAACCTAAAGAGCACATTGTTGATGCTAACCACAAATGCACCACCAAATATGTTATTTCTCAATATTTGGACCAAATTAGTCACCCTATTTTCTTTGATCAAATTCAAATCATTTCTGAAACTCACACTGCTCCACTAGGCTAATGAGAGAAGTTGTTGAGACAAAAAGAAAAACCAAAAATATTTCCAGTGAATATGGTTACAGGTTGAATCAAACCTTGCATCCTATAAACAATTATATCTATGGAACCATAAATATAATTTATGATTTTTTAATCGCTTTCCTCTTTTCTCCTCCTTGGTTTCCTTCATTCATTTTTCGCTTCCTTTCTATTTTACTCTGGGTTGCCTTATCATAACTTTGTTTCCTTCATCCTCCTTTCCATTTCCTTATCCATCCTTGTCCCTTCCCCGATTTTCTTCTTATTATTTCTCCCTTTTCCTCTTCCATATAACCTCTATTGCCTTGAAAAAAAAACTTTATTTATTATTTTTTACTACATTTCCCCCCTTTAGGTCAAACTCTTCTCCTTCCTTAATTTTCTCACTTCTTTTATGTTAACCTTCTATATCCTCTTACTTTTATCATTATTTAATATTCCTAATCTTGATTTTTTAATTTTTTTTATATTCTTCCAAATTGTTAAAAAAAAAACCCTTAAAACTAAGGTGCTTAGTTTTCTCCCTTAACCCTTTCCCTATCATTTGTATCCTTCATTATTTCATTATTTGGTTACCATAATATTCTCATGTCCTCTTTCCTTTCTTTTTCTTTTCCTTTATGATCATATTCATCCTTAACCCTTTCCCCACCTTTTGTTTTTAATTATTTGGTTGCCTTAAATCTTCACAAATCCACTCTTATCTATTTCTTATATTTTTCCAATACTATTCTACTAGTTCGCTCTTTCATAATTTGTACTACATTGTTTGAAAGTGAATATTTATATCTTATTTCATTTTTTAATTATTTTTTTTATTACTATTTAAAAAAAAATTGTCTTCCCTCTCATTTCATTTAGAATAATTCAAACATTTTCAAATGACGTGATGATGAGTGAAGTACTCACTTAAAACATGTTAATTGAAAATCATATATGTAATAATAAATAAAAAACAAATAAAAATCTATAAAAAACAAAAATTGCTTCTTTCATAGGTGAGTTGTTGGGTGAAACCATTAAAGGCTTTTGGGTAAACCATGCATTGTGTGAGATATCATTCCGTTGTTGGGTGAAACCATTAAAGGCTTTTGGGTAAACCATGCATTGTGTGAGATATCATTCCCCAACAAGGATACACTCATATATATACTCAATGTCCACAAACCCAAGTCTTATGTGCAAGTTCATGTTTTTCGGAGCAAGAGGTCCTATGATTTTAGATTCATTTTTTTTTTTTTTTTAACATGATAGATTATATTGCAACATTTGTATAGTAGGGGTCTAGTGTGACATACGTATAGGACAACATACAACATATGAGTTATTTGTTTCACACATTAAACATTGTATATTGTAACTATAAGTTGTTAATTGGAAATGTGATTAATTAAGGGTATTAATTAGTGGGTGATTACATATATGGGAGTTATATCTTAGAAGGATGGTATCTTTTGGTAAATATTGTGGGAATTTCCCTTCCTCATTGGAAATAACATCATTATATTGTATTGGTTTTGAATTTGTTTTCCATTGTTGAGTTGTTGGTTGTATCCTCTTGTTTATATTAGGCAAGGGTAATCTCATTTGTATTGTAACTTATTTGATACATTAATATAGAATAAATATGAACACAATACCAACAATGGATGGAGATGCACACAAGAAAGTATAAAAGAAAACAAGGGTATAGTTCCTTTGCAACTCATTACCATTGAAAAACCTAATGAACAATGGGGCCTTGATGTGATAGCATAAATCAAATTGCATTCCTCCAAAGTGCACAAGTTTGTGTGGACGAATATTGATCTGCATTGGATCATCATACAATTTTTCATCTATCTTGGTACTTTTTGGGTGGAAAAAAATTGGAGGAATAAGTGTTGGTTAATTCTTCCTTTACTTACGTGTCCTGTCTGAGTTATTGACCCAGGGTTCATGTCTATTCGGGCTTCCAACAAAGCCTCTAAAACTATCGGCCCTCCTGATAAACTAGAAGGCAACACAGCACACGGGGTACACTGTGTCGTCTCACCTGAAATAGTCTTAATGGGTGGCTACAATACTCATGTGTTTGCATCCTAGGATTGAGTGCGAGAGATGAAGACTGTATCCTAAAAATTTATTATAACTTGTAACCACAATGTACTATTATTTACAATTATGCGGGAAATGTAACAATTCATTCATTTAGCATAACAATATTTACTTGGAGACAATAAAGAAACACATGTATTAAATCACATGACACAGATGTTACCATGGTTCACCCCTTCATGGGCTACGTCCACAAAGATCTGGCTCTCCGCTCTTTTATTATAGTAGTTCTTCATTACTGTGCGGCGAGCTTTACAACTCTTCTCAGTTGGGTAAGATCTATGTGAAGCAGACTAGACCACACCGGGCTCTTCAACCTGCAATCTAACCCTCAAGATCTACCTGCCTCCATCCTCTCTAGCTCAACAACTTACAAAAATAGGTCATACAGCAAAATATTACATATTAACTCGCTACAACTATCTTCTCTATAATAATGACTCCTCTATCATAATCTGACCCCTTTACGCTACCTAAGTATCTATATTTATACACTTCTATCTTTGCAATCATTACAATACATTACAAAAACCCTAACCCTGCCGTCATTAGGTCTTCGATGCATGCATGCATGTTGTTCTCCCTTCCAGCTGTCACTTTCCTCGTGTATGCCTTCTTTCCCAAAATCGCCTTTCTTTTCCGCTTTAGTCTGCTTCCAACAGGCCCCCGACACTGACATGTGGCTCCTCCCAAGCCACCTAAACTTTGTGCGCTTCCTCAATCTCCTCGGTGATTGATTGGAACTTTTCCTTGAGATTTGTTTCTTGTGTTTGCACTTGCGTAGTCTTCTCCTTTATTATGTCCACTATCTGGACTGCAATTTCGTCATTGATCAAATCTGCGCATTCTGCCTAGGTCTATGTTATCTGTGTCTTAGCTTCCTCTGCCTGTGCAATGACTTCTGCTACGTGCTCTTGCAACGGTTCCATTTGAGCCTGACGCTCCTTTTTCTGTGTCTGCATAGTGGTGAGTTTTGCCTGCAACTTCTTCATGTCCCACACCCCTTTGACATGCTCTGTGATGGACATTGTCTTTTTCCTCTGCTTGAGGTCTTGGATCGTTGTGCTTATCCTTTCTTCTTCCTTGTCCCACCTTTGGACTTGTTGATCCTCCTCTAACTTTGTCCAAAGTTGTGCTTCTTTGTCGAACAAGTCGGTTGTTGTGCTAACCTATTGCTCTATCTCCTGCAGCTGCTATGTTTCTTCCTGCTTCCTATGCTCCTTTACCGTTGGTGGAGTGGTGGGTGTGAGCTACTCGCGGAGATTCTCGATCTCCTTCTGATATTGATCAATCTCCTACACAATCTGGTCAATCTTTTCTGTTGTTGTGAGCTCATCCCTCTGTGCGGTGTTTGGAATCTTCTCATAAGTTCCTCCCACTTTTCGTTCCAATCCATTCCTGCGCTTCCTTTCCTCTTGGGTCTCAAATTTATCCTACTCGCATATGATTTCCAGCGCATCCCGCTTCTCTGTTTCCTATTATAATTTGGCCAAGTCTGTGCATGCACGAGACTGTACCTCTTGGGTAACGCTAACGTGTAATCTGTGTAGATCCTTGGATGGTATATGTGACAATACCAGTTGGATTTGAGCTATGTCAGGGGTGTCTGCCCCACGATCTCATCCATGCGCAACATATTGGGTGAAATGTGGAATGTTGTGTTCGGTTGCGGTATTGTATGGACTGTATCTCGCTCTCCTTCTTCCAGTATTTCTTATGTCTGTGATGTTGATGGCCATGTTCCCATGCGGTTTCCTGTTGTCTTTGCTTCCCCTATCTTCTTGAGTAGTTGTTGCATGTCTGTTAGTTCCTCTTGAATTATGTCCCTGTGGTGTGCAGCATTGTCAAAGTCCTCAGATATACAATCTTGAACCATTCGGGATATCATCTCTGCATCGTCTTCCGTGATCATATAATCTAGAGGTGTTCTTTGCACCTTCATATTCTTCCATGTGCCCCCCGTTTGAGTAGTTGGTCTCTTACTAATTCCTATTTCTTGGGGATTGGAACTTGGTGTAGTTCCTTGCACGGCCTCGACCTATTTCTCTTGTTCTTTGGTCGGCTGCGTATAATCCTTCTTCCCCTTCCGGGTCCCTATCTTTGTTTTCCCCTCATTTGTTTTCTTTGTCTTTGCCTAGCCCATCCTTCATTTCTTGAGCACTGGGACTTCTTGAGGTTGTGTTTCTCCCTGCCTTACCTCCTCTTCTGGTGTCCTTTCCAGCAGTTATTAGGTGAGGAATAGAATCTTCCACTCATCTTCCTAGTATTTGATAACCATGTCAATGTCACCCTCTGTGATACATTAGCGCATTTGTAGCCACTGCTTATTGGGGTCCTTTCGCGCCTATATCCACATCGTATGTCGTGTGGCCTTGAAGTTGGCGATGTCTTGATATTGTGCGACAAACTGTGGTGTTATCCTCCACATGTTGGAGATGACCTCCTGTAGGTCATGAAGGTATCCTTCGAATATGGATCCGTTCATATTTTTGTTCCTGGCGTCGAATGTGGCGACAAGCAATAGGTATCTCGCTCCCTGATTTAGTTTGGGTCTACTAGCGAAAGAGACATATCTCGGTTCCCTCCATCCCATAAAGGTGATTAGCATGAGAAACCATGAGTAGTGGAATTTTGTTCTGAAATCTTGCACATCCTTGCAATCATCCAGAAATAAATTTAACAGATAGGGTGCCCAACCCACTGTGGTGCCCTCGACACATTGTGTTGCGACTGCGACGACCCCAGCCGGGACTTCCTCTCTGTGAAATTTCCTTAGCATCTTGCAAGCCAAGATTTTTGCGGCCATTTGTGTTGCGGCATCATTGATTCTCTTGATGATGATTCCTTGCATCCCCCTGTCTATACCGTATTTCTTCTTCATTTCCTCTGCAAGTGATTTCTCCTTTGACTTATTGTCGAGGAATTTCGTGGGATCAATGCCTCAGGATGGAAACCCTGTAATATTTGCAATAATCTCTACATCTATAGAGACAATCTTGTCCAACCATATGTCCCTGCCATGTGTGACCGCCATCAATTGTTTGACGCAACTTATTGCATATTGTCCTCTACCAAAGTGTGGTAGGACTAGCAGACCTAAAATGCCCATTTTTTCCATCCCTATTGCCCACTGGAGTGGTTGATCAACTGGTTCCCCAACCACATTTATGCCCATAGTCTGTAAGTATACACTCTTTGTGAATTCCAAGAACTTGCCTGTGTCTTCTACATCGTGGTTTGAGTATTTTAGCTTGTCAATATGACCCAACAAGTCTATTTTCACCTGCACCCCATCTGGTATACGTGGAAAAACAATGGCTGCGACAGGTTGCTTGCGAGGTGAACTAGGTACCTGTTGCTTGTCTGTCTTTGATGGTGGATGGATCGAGGTTCCAGTGGCCATCGTTTGTACTTCAGAATACCATTCCAACCATCCAGTGACATCTTCCACTGGTCCTTCTGGTGGGTGCTCTAACACGGTCATTTGAGACTTGTTTGGATCGACTATTGCTTCCTGATTTGTCGTTGTCCCATTGAGTCTCAAAGTTGCTTCAGTGTTCTTTGGTTGCGCCTCCTTCAGGGTTTCTGTGTCCTGGTTCTATTTATCTTGTGCCTCTATTGGCATATCTACATTCATTCCCTTTGTTGCTCGTTGTTGGGTTTCTTCGACCACAGGTGTGGGGTTCATCGATGTTGTGTTTGGGGATGGGATTTCGTCGACATTGACGATCTCCGGCGACTTTTGTTGACCTTCTTCCAATTGTACCTGTGCCTTGGTTCTAACTCTGGGTTTTCTGGCAGTTTGGCTTACTTCTTCTTGCTTTGGTGGTGAGTGTCAAATGTTTGATGAGTATAAATGGTCTCTGTGCCCTTTGTAAACTCTACTCTGTGCTCCTTAACCTCTATCACTCTTTGTCTATTCTCTTTTCGCAAATGGACTCTTTTCTCCCGCGTCCATGCATTGTATGGGCATCGCATGAAGCTTTTCAAAGCCGCTACTTTAATTATGGGTTCAATGCACCTCCGGTTCTTTTGTACTTGCTATTACTTTCCCTTGCCATCTCCAGTTGGTGCGATTAATGTGGCACCCCTTCAGTCCTTTCCGGCATTCAATTCCGCATAACTTCGTCATTTCGTACTGATTTTGTCATATTTACTTTTCCCGCTTGTTTTCATGGTGACTTGATCGTTTTTATTGTCCTTGCCAAGTTTTTATTCCTAAGTGTGCATGCTCCTTCTTCCTTCGGTTCATTGTGCTTCTGTTCATACCGTTTGATATCCTTTTTTTTTCTTTTTCTTTTTTTTACTGCACGGTGACTTTTCAAATAGTCGGTGGTCGATTTTCCTTGTATGGTTTCACTCGGCTCTTATTGATCATCCCTCTGACTTCTATGCCTACTAAGTCTTTCAACTATACAAATCCTTCATCTGTGATGGGTTTTACTTCGTATGGTTCTATCCAGTACATTCTGAGTTTTCCTGGGTGCTGAATGGATTTGTTGTCATACATCAATACTAAATCTCCTTCCTTGAAAGTTTTCTTCTTGATGTGTCTGTCATGCCAAGATTTATCACTTTCGTTCTGAACTTTTTGGTGGAACCCTACTAAGATCTGATCCTCCTCCATGGTCATCAACCGATTTAGTCTTTCCTGGACTGCGCCTCATTCTGTCATGTGTGTAATTGATGCTACGCGCAAACTGGGTACCAGAAATTCTAATGGCACCACTGCTTCTTGACCATATACCAATTTAAATGCCGTGTTCCCTATCAAATTCTTGCACGTAGTCCTGTAGGCCCACAAGACTAATGGTATTTTAAGGTCCCAATCATCCCTGTTGACATTACAGGTCTTCGTCAGTGCATTCTCAAGAATTTTGTTGAATGCCTCTAATGTACCATTTGCCTGTGGGTGATATGGTGTGCTCTTCTGATGATGGACTTCAAACTCTTTAGCCATATCACTGATAGTGATGTTTATGAATTGCATGCCTTGGTCACTCATCAAAACTCGTGGGCACCCAAATCGAGTGATTACTTGTTCAAATAGAAAGTGTGCTACTATTTCTGTGCTACAATCCTTCACTGGTGCTGCTTCCGCCCATGTTATTAGGTATTCTATCGTGGTGATGATGTACCTTTCTCCTATTGTTTTTTCTGGTGGGTTGATTGGTCCCACAAAGTCTATTTCCCATTTATCGAATGCCTGCAATGTGATCTATGGTCGTAATGGCATCTCATCCCTTACGTTGGGTTTACCTACCCTTTGAGAGACATCGCATCTCTGGCAGTACTCCTTGGAGTCTCTGTGAATGGTCGGCCACCATAGTCCTACGCGCAATACCTTCTGTGATGTATTTTTTACTAAATAATTCCCTCCTTCTATTCCCTCATGGGATTCTGCTAAAACTCTTTATCTTTCGTGTTCTAACACATATCCTCGCAAGATTCTATCTGTGACCATCTTGTATAAGTGTCCCATGATCAGCTGATAGTCTGCAACCTGAACTACCAGGTTTTTCTTCTGCACGGTGTTGTATTCCTGCGGCATAGTACCTGTGCTCAATTTTTGGATGATATCTTCAAAGTAATCGTCAGCGATCTGGACTGAAAATAATTATGTGTCCGGAAAGTTATCCTCTAAATTCATAGGTTCTTCTTCATTTGCGACCCTTGATAGGTGGTCAGGTCTTGCATTCAAATTTCCTGGCTTGACTATTACTTTAAAGTCAAATTCTTGAAATAGTAGTAACCATCGACAGATTCTCCCCCACAACATTGACTTGTTGACTAGGTATTTAAGGATTGAGTGATCTGTGAATATCTTAAAGTGTTTCCCCAATACATAATGTCTGAACTTCTGTAGTGCGTAGACCATAGCTAGGTCTTCTCTCTCTGTAGTGTTATAGTTTTTTTTTGATTCTGACAGCTTTTGACTCGCAAATGCTATGGGGTGATCCAAATCCCCCGCTCCTGGTTGTGCCAAGATAGCTCCAAGTGTTATGCCTGATGCATCTGCATGTATGTGGAATGACTTCTCCTAGTATGGAAATACTAAAATTCGTGCAGTGACCATATTTTCCTTCATGGTATCCAGACTATGTTGACACTCATCGTTCCACTGAAACTTTGTATCTTTTCTTAACAGTTTTTCCATTGGCACGGTGATCTGCACATATCCTTTGATGAACTTTTTGTAGTACCCTGTGTGTCCCAATGTCGCTCTTAGATGACAGACTATTTTAGGTGGTGGTAAGTTAACAATGACTGAAATCTTTGCAGGATCTACTAGTAAACTTTGTTTTCATACTATATGGGCCAATAGTATCCCAAACGGTGTCCTGAATATGCATTTCTTTATGTTCAATGATATCTGGCACTACCTACATATTTCTAACATCAGTCATAAGACTTCTACATGGTATTTCAACAAACTAAATATTTTGCAATCATCCAAGTATACCTAGAGAAAATGATGGATGAATTCCTTAAACACGTCGATGACTACTCTGGAAAATATTGCTGGTGCATTCTTTAGTCCAAATGATATGACTGTGTACTGGTAGGATCCCCATTCTATCAAAAACATGGTCTTGTATTTGTCTTCCTGCGCTATCTTGATCTGATGATAGCTTGAGAATCCATCAGTGAAGGAGTAAGTCTCATGTCCACCTACGTTCTCTAACACTTCATACGTGAAAGGTGTAGGGAACGGGTCATGTAGGCATGCATCGTTCAACTTCCTCAAGTCGACTCATATCCTTATCCCTCATTGTTTTTTGTCCTGAACTACCATCGAGCTTATCCATTCCGATTCTTCCACTGGTTCTATGATTCTGACTTCGAGCATCTTGTCAATATCAACTTTGAATTTCTACTTATATATTGGGTTTAGTCTATATGGTCGTTGTCTGATCGGTCTCGCTTCAGGTCTAAGTGGTCTCTTCATCTCTCCTAGCTCTCTTTCTATACCCTTCATCTCTATAAATTTTGTGGGAAACAGGTCATTGTACTTGCACATTAACTCTGTTATGCTTTCCATTGTTTGGTCATCCTAGTAATCTCCAATACTGGCCATTTTGGGATTCTCAACTGTCCCAATGTTGACTTTCTTTACCTTGATCAACGCGGTAATAAATTTTGATTCAATGGGTGGACCCTCCACTTCTCTTTCACATTCTTCTTCTTCGATCTGAGTATCACATGAATCGTCTTCATCTAGTGCTTCCTCTTGCACATGGTAACATGACAACAATTCTTTGACTGTTTGTTTGTTCCGCTGTTGTTCTTTTCTTATGAGTTTGAATTTTGGTTCTTTGACGAATATCACTCCTATTATTTGTTTAAGAGCTACATCTATGTTGGGGTTCTCATGCTCAAATGAGAAAGTGACTGTAAAGTTCTGTTGCAATGTCGCCCAGGTCGTTGTTCCTTTGCGCAATTCCTGGTTTGTATACCAATTCGCTGGTATGCCCTCTAGAGTGTGTATGAAATGGTGAGGCCATTCCTATGGGGGTGTCATTTTCCACATCATTCTACACTTATCCAAATGTTCGACTAGTGCTCCTTGTCCATCATATCTCTGTTGCTTATTTTTTTTATGTTCTGTGCCAAACCTTATGTGCAATAACCGGTTACATTGGTACCAATATGTGACTGTCTCTTTGTGTGTGCCCCACCATCTTGCTGATGTGGCCTTGAGTGCTATATCAAGTGCTAACAGTCTCTGATTCTCTAGGACTACATCTTCATACTGTGCCAAGAATGTTTCCAAATCGTTGATTTCATGGAAACTAGGTGGTTCCCTTATCTTCGTGCTTACCCATCTTATTGCGCGATCTATTCATGCACATCTTCTCGTGGAAACTTCATGCAGCCTTTGTTGCCAGTTCTCTACACCGGTTTCTGAATATGTTGCACATGAATTAATGTTCCACCAACTGATTATCCCATCTATAGTTGGGTTTACGTAATCCTCATCGCACGCAGTTGTTCTGTACAACTGACTGATTTCCTCTAGGTCTAAGCAAGTAGGATCTACAAACCTTTTCCTTTCTGATGGGTCTAATGGCGTGATGACCCTGTATTCTCCTTACTCAAATGTCATCTTTCTTGTCTTTTGATTGATTATGGCCTATTTGTCAAATTCCCAATCCAAACCAAGCAATGATGAATATGGTGTTGTGTCATCCACTATTTCAATCACTTCAAAGTCTTCTTTAGTGTGCACCCCATCCAAGTCTATTATCACTCCTTTCATTCTATCGATTGGTATAACTCTGTGTTGGTTTTCTAGTTTTAGTTGAATAGGTGAATATCCTAATGTGGGCTCTCCCATGCATTTCCATGTCTTCTGTGGTAATGCATTCACTTCAGATCCTATATCTAGTATGATATCTCCCATGTTGAAATCTCTGATACTAGCATTGAGTCTGAATTCTCTACTTGTTCTTCTCCTTGTATGGAGGTGATGGACTTTATTTTCTTCTAGTTTTCCTTCCATATCTATACTACATATTTCTAATATGTTTTTCAATATTTTAACAGATGATGGGTCACTCAATACTTTTACACATGATTGAAAAAATCCTTTGATTGTACTTACCTTTTCCATGGGTTTCCTTTCGTCGGTATGATCCAATAACGGAGGTATCTTGTATTTCAATGCTTCCTTGCTTTGTTGTGAGGTTGGAGTCAACGCCTTGTATTCCTTCTGAAATTCTTGTCTTGCTTGCTTAAATATCTCCTTCTCATTCTACACGTCGAACTGCTTCCTTGGTTCAGTGTTCTTTTTCACCCACTGGTTTTGTACTGGCTCTTGTCAGACTGCATTGTTTCCTATTTTAGCTCCTCCGCGAGTAACTATGTTGATGTTATGTCCTTCGTCCCTCACTTCGACTGAAATCCACTGAACATTCTGGTTTTTATGGTTCCTCTTTTCCTAAATCTTCACTAATAGTGTCAAACATTCTTATGTATCATGGCCCGATGCGCAATAATACATACAATTTGTTGGTGGAAGTGGCAATTCTCTTGCATAATGTCATGGTTGTTGACAATTGTGACATACCACTGGTCCTCTACCTCGTCCAAAACCTCCTCTCGCTTGTCCTCCACCTCTGTAGCCTGCTCGGTCTCCTCTCAGTGCATTTTACTGAGGCACCTGATTGTACTGCGCGGTATTGTACTGAGGTTGCACGATATTATATAGTTTCTGCACGATATTATACTGCTTCTGCGCAGTGTTTTATGGAGCTGGAACTTGGTTAAAATGTGGTGTGGCTTGCCTAGTCATCATTTCTTCCTGCACTCTATATGCATCTAATGTTCTTTCTCTCATCAACTCCATAATTCTACAATATTTGTCGTCGTTTCCCACTGACTTTCAAAAGTGGCAATATGAAATATTTGGGATTGTCTAGTATTTATGCATCACTGGGCAGTGATATAGATCGCGGCCCGGTTTTACACATAATTCACACCATAGTCTTCCTATTAGTAACGGATTTGGCATTCATTCCACCATATACTGCACGAATGTTGGGCATTCGTTCTTGTGGTGTCCTTTTGTCCTGCATGTAGTGCACCAAACGACTTCTCGTTTGTCCTTGCCCTTATTTTGGTTTAGCTGAAACGTTAAGTTCTTCAAATCCTCTTTTAGTTCCTTGATGGTTGGGTCCATCTATTGGTACTGGTTTTCTTCCAGTTGCAGCGCTTCCTGCAGAGCCTCTGCCTGCATCTGAAACTTTTTTTGTCACAATGGGTATTTTAAGTGTGGTAGCATTGAATTGATGAACAAGTGCCTATGATGCATATCAGTCATGAGATATTTAAACTTTCCATTCAATCTCTTGAATCTTTGGTCAATCTCCCATACGGATTCTCCCGGTTTCTATCTAATTTCGATCATCTCGTTCATGTACTAATCCTATGAACTCAACTTTTGGAACTCATTAATTAGTAACTTCTTAATGTTTGTCAGTGTCCTTGTCGTCCCAGGTGCACTGTTTGCATCTAGGCTCATGTACGAGTCTAGTGCGTGGTCTCTTATCGTAATAGCTAACTGTGCAAGTTTAGTATCCTCATCAGTGATCTATTTTGCTTCCCAGATCTTTTCACAAATGAACACGTGTTTCTCAGGGTCTTTTGTTGCTTCTCCTCAAAATTTTGGTAACCTGATGGTGGGATCGTGTCCTGCCATTCTGAATGTTGAACTACTACCTTTGCGCGGTGTAGATACTTGACTAGTACTACCTGAACTGGATCCTTCAGTTGTTGTTCCTTGTGTAGATGTACTTCCTAATGTCTGACTGCTTCTGAACTTCAATTGTCTGAACGGTGGTGTTCTCTTTGGTGTATTAGTCTCACATGGGTTTATGGGTTCCACATTGACATTAATATGGATAGGATTGTTTCCTTCTCTTCCCGTTCTTGGACCTCTCGTCTTCCTCTCATAGGTTGTGCGTAGGATTTCCTCAATCTGCTCCACAGTCCGAAGATACTCTACCTCTTCCTTGTCACTCGTCGAGCCTTCCCTCACGGCTACGACTCCCTTCTTTGTATTCACCTTGTATTGGTAGGGTACTCTGCTACACGTCTTTCTAGCTGTCGCCATGATCCTCTTGATCTAGTATTCATCCATCATGATTGGGGCCAAGGGTTCCTCCTTTCCCTTATCCTTTCCTCCTTCCATTTATCCTCTTTCTGTCAGTGCTTCCCCCCTTCCCCCATGCATGCAGGGAAGTTTAGTTATCTGACTCCATTGTCATTACACCTTTGTTATATAAAAGTATCTTAACAGAATTATATAGTGATCTAATGTACCTTCCTCAAGGTCCACATAGAAACTCTTTCTCTGTCGCGCTGTACAACTTCGATGTATCTACTGCAAACTCTATTATAAAGCCTGCCACAATAATGTCGAGCCAAAAATCGACCGCGCGGTTGAACTTGTTGTTCACCTGTTGTAATTGCTCAATCTGTACTGGGTCCACTCTAACTATTGGATACAGTGTGTTTTGTGGTTATCCTTCAACCTTAGTATCCACTCCTGCAATAAATGTGGAAAATCACATAAAAAGACTTCATGCAAATCAGTAAACACATATTTCTCTAGATATTTGTGAGGTGTTATTCTAGGGTTTATGTTATCTTTCTCTGAAAACTCCAGCTCTTTTGTTCTTAGCCAATTTTCGATCTCTGATTTTTTGGGATTCCACGATCTCAACAACCCCTTCTATTATCTCATTGCATTCTTTCCTTCTTTAATAATCTTTTGCTCCGCCTCTTCGCATCTACTCAATCCTCTCTTGTTCCTATGAATGAAAACAAAACCATTTGTTGGTTAATGCTTCCTTTACTTACATCTCCTGTCTGATTTTATTGACCTAGGGTTCATGTATGTTCGGGTTTCCAACAAAGCCTCTAAAACTATCGGCTCTCCTAGTAAACCAGAAGGAAACATAGCACACGGGGTACACTGTGTCGTCTCACCTGAGATAGTCTTAATGGGTGGCTACAATACTCATGTTTTTTTAGCCTAGGATTGAGTGCGAGAGATGAGGACTGTGTCCTAAAACTTTATTATAACTTGTAACCACAATGTACTGTTATTTACGATTATGTAGGAAATGTAACAACTCATTAATTTAGCATAACAATATTTACTTAGAGACAATAAAGAAACACATGCTTTCTATCACATGACATAGATGTTACCATGGTTCACCCCCCCCTGGGCTACGTGCACAAAGATCTGGATCTTCGCTCTTTTATTATAGTATTTATTCATTACAGTGTCACACGCTTTACAACTCTTCTCAGTTGGGTAAGATCTATGTGAGGTGGACTAGACCACACCAGGCTCCTCAACCTACGATCTAACCCTCAAGATCTACCCACCTTCATCCTATTTATATCAACAACTTACAAAAGTAGGTCATAAAAAAAAATATTACATATTGACTCACTACAACTATCCTCTCTATAATAATGAATCCTCTATCATAATCCGACCCCTTTACGCTACCTATGTATCTATATTTATATGCTTATGCCTCTTCAGCCATTACAATACATTAGAAAAACCCTAACCCTATTGTCGTTATGTCTTCCATGCATGCGCGTGTGTTGTTATCCCTTCCAGTTGTTTCTTTCCTTGTGGATTCCTTCTTTCCCAAAATCTCCTTGTTTTTCCACTTTAGTCTGCTTCCAACAATAAGCTTGCAAGGCCATTTTAGCGATAGGTTCAATTTTGGAAAATTCGGGTCTAGAACCTTCCAGATCCATTTGAGGAATTAAAGGGAATTTTTAGGGTTATAGTGTCTACAACTTGTGCTCACACCCTCAATTATTTTCTACACTCTAATACCTTTCCAACAATGCATAAAACACCTCAATCAGAGCTCGTATGCAAAATTTATGCCTCCTGCAAGTTGATCTACCTTGTTGACCAACATTGTACGAGTGGATTCCACGTCAACCCCTATTACTCACACATATGGGGCTAGCCACATGTGTACTTTCAAGAAGATTCTATAAGATCCAAACTTGATCACTAATTGAGGGTTGAAGAATTCAAGACCCTAACCCTAGATGGTTATTTTGCTATTCTAATAATCGAGATGCTAGGAGGAGAAAGGAGTTGTATTATTTTGTAGTGTACTTGTTCCATAGTTGAGAAGAGCATCCAAGGAGTGGTATTTTGAGAGAATAAAAAAGAAGGTAGGAGATTTTTTAATATTCATTCAAGCTACATTATCAAAGGAAACTCCATAGTGAGTACCTCTTTCTCTGTACTTGATTTCCATAAATGAAGAAAAGAAAAAAAAGCATAGGCCTCACCTTCTAGCAAGGTTTTCTCTCATATTGGGTTTCCCAAGATAAATCTTGTGTTCAATTTTGTGGATGGTGTGTACATTTTTTCCCATTCTTTCATTTTTTGTATTCAGTTAGTTTCATAAATTCAAGCAAAGCTAGTAATTAGTTAATTTGAGATCTAAGGTAAGTTAGTCTACACAGTCTAAGACTTCAGAACATTATAAGATCTATTGTGACGAGTTGTTCCAATGGAATATTCATGGTATTTTACAGACCATATTGGTATCAGATCCAAGTTTTTTTGGGATATTTGTGGAAATTTGTAGGATATAAGAATTGTCTTAAGAAGAAAGTTGTAGAACCCTAGCCATGGAGGATGAGGTTGTTCACAAAAACCCTTGAGATCCAATAGAAGAGATATTTGTGAGACTGGAAGAGAAATTCGTTGACATATCTCACAATATGAACCTCTCCATGGCATCTCTAGCAAGTAAGCTTGGATCGTTCATGGAGGATACAGGTTCTAACTTGGAGATTAGATCAAAGAGGAAATCGAGAGAAAAGTAAGACCTAGAAAAAGGAGTCGAGGAAAGATCCCAAGAAAGAACAACCAAGTTCCAATTCCATTACCCCTTCACAATATTTATTTAAAATGGAATTGAAAGTGGATATTAAGACATACCAAGGTGATATCGATGCTTTAGTTGAATAGTTAGTTGCAAAAATTAGAGGTATATTTCAGTGTTCATAATATAGATGAGGACGAGAAGATTTTAATTGCTTAACTAGAATTAGGGGAACAAGTGTTAACATGGTGGGAAATCCACACAGAGATACTTAGGCTAGAGGGTGATCCACTAGTAACTAAGTGGGAGGATTTCAAAACCCTCATTAATTCCCAATTCTAACCTATCAAGTATGTACAAGACCAATGGATACTTTGGAATTACCTTAGGAAAAGACAAGGGAAGAGTGTGTAGGAGTACACCACTGAATTTAGAAATGTGTCCAATCGTACTCCTCAAGTATATATGGGGTATACATAGTCATTTGTGAAAGCAAGTGATTCCCTTCAAGCCTAAGACAGTTCATGAGGCCTGTGTGCAAGCAAAAATCTAGAAAATATAGGCCACAAGAAGGGACATCGAAGTGGTTCCAAGCATAAAGAGAACCAATAAGCTTCCAAGGAGGGGAAGAAGAAGTGGAAAGGGAAAGACAAGAATATGAAAACCATTGCACATTAGTGAAAGGATCCAAGTAACCATTGGAACCATTGCAATATCGATGGTCAGATTGAAGAAAAGTGCTAGAAACTACATCCAGAGTTGAACCCTAAGAACCAT
Organism: Picea mariana; assembly: GCA_032191745.1. NCBI lineage: Eukaryota > Viridiplantae > Streptophyta > Pinopsida > Pinales > Pinaceae > Picea > Picea mariana. The sequence continues at coordinate 1,689 of JASDQU010011380.1, read as the reverse complement.
AAGAAGGATGCCAAGAAGAAGAAACTTATAGCCAAGGATTCAATAAATTAGGTAGAGATCAAATCAGATGTGGATGATAATATTTCCTACACTTTAGTGCAAAAATAGGTGAATCTCAATATCCTTCATCACAAGAAAGAGAAGGATATGAAAAAACTCTTCCATATCAAGATCTAGGTCAAAAAGACCAAGGTAGAAGCTCTATTTGATTCTAATTCACAATCCAATCTCATAGAAATTGAACTTGTTAGTAAGCTTGGGTTGGAGGTTCATGATCATCCTAACCCATATCTACTAGGGTGGGTAAACATAGATGTTGATAACAAGTTCATGAAACAATGTAAGATCAAATTTGTTGTAAGTGCATATTTTATTGATGAAGTGGAGTTAGTTGTAGTACCCTATACATGTGTGGTGAAATGTTTGGAAGCCCCTACATGTATATGACATATGCAATTTTCATACAGAGAGAAAACTAGTACTTCGTGATAAGGGATGTGAAGTCTTTCATCATCAATGCGCATAAAGGGAAATTAAAGCTTTCATTGGTAAGTGCCAACCAAGACAAAAAGTTGATTAGTTCAAGTAAGAAGTATGTTTTTCTTTTCTTATGAGAGAATCAGAGGGTGATGAATTAGTAAGAGTAAAGGCATCCTTGGAGGGATGTACTAAAGAGAAAAAAAATAGTTGGCGGAATTTTCACAGGAATACAGAGGAGTGTTCCAGAAGACAAAAGGGATACCACCTAAGAAGGAAGTGGAGAACAGATACAGTTGTTTCCTAAATCTCCATTACCAAATATTGGGTTGTATAGATAGTCTGTTTTGGAAGAAAATGAATTGAAGAAGCAGTTTCAACAACTTCTAGAGCAGGGAGTAATTCAACCAAGCTCCTCACCTTGTGGGTCACCTATAATTGTAGTACACAAGGAGGATGGGACTTGGAAAATGTGTATCGACTAAAAATATTTGAACAAGATTACACTCAAGAATTGGCACCCTCTTCCCAAGATCAATGATTTGTTAGACCATTTGTAGCATGCCAAGTACTTCACCAAGTTGGATCTCAAATCTAGATACTTCTAGGTATGCATCAAATAAGAAGACACATGGAAGACCACATTCAAGAAAAGGAAAGGTTTGTATGAGGTTGGTTATGCAATTTGATTTATGTAATGTGAAAACTACATGATGAGACTCATGAATGATGTATTCCACCCATATTTAGATTCATTTTTATAGTTTATTTGGATGATATATTGGTTTATAGCTCTACCTAGTAGGAGCACATCTCATATCTCATGCAGGTGTTAGATACTTTGAAAAAGCACCAACTGAAGGATAACCTCAATAAATGCGAGTTTTATCAATGATCATTGGTGTATGTGATTGGTGGAGGGGAGCTCAATCTAGATCCCACAAAGATGGAAGTCGTAACAACCCTGTCGTTACGTAAACCAAATGAAGTATAAGGTAAATGTTTTTTTTTTCATTAGTGTAACGACCCTACTGTTACTGTTGGAAGATTGGTTGTTGTCATTGATGTCAACCCTAGTCATGGGTTTTGGACCAGAAGATTGATGAAGTTATTTGGACATGAAGGAAAATGAAAATGAAGATACAACACCCATGGATGGATATTATACATCATGCTCTTTCCGGTGGTATGTGGCACGTCACGTGGATCCTC